>JAOBRD020466107.1:0-17932 GCA_027575215.2 Hydrozoanthus sils | reverse complement strand
TAATTAATGGTAACAATTTCTGCACTGTGCCCCCCCCCCCCCCCTGATGTTTTGCTTCTGCCACCCATGGTGAGCATATATCAAACAAGTGTTATGTTACTGTACCCAAACAAATTCTGATTCTAATAAACCCCTTGGCAAAATATTTTCCATGCAATACTATGTTTGGGAGAAATTGAGTTTAGAGTTTGCTTGTTTTTTGTTCTTCTTGTTTTGGCCTATGCTTCTTTCAATAGATAAGGCATTTTCACACTCATGCCTAGTATGTATATCTCGCAGTTGTTTTGGCGGGCCACAGGTCCTACAAATGGTATGGTTTCCAAAGTATAAACTTGTTTTTGCCTTTGTACAGTAATTCATAATGATTTTCAGTGTTTGTATTTTCCATTGTTGTGTCTGCGTGACAGGATTCAATGAGTGCATGATTGTGAAAATGCCTTATTACTTTAGACTAGTCAGAATGAAGCAATTTTTGGAATACTGATGTCCAGTTTATCAATTTTTCTTATTCTTTTCAGTAATCCAAATGATTGATTTTGTGTTAGAAGTAGTGGTAGTTTTCAAAATTTTGCAGTGATAAGTTTTGATCAGTGTGTTGTAAAACGAGACTGACTTAATCATTAGGACCAACATTCATACTTAATTAATAGATTAGTAATCTTTAGTAAATTTATCTTTAGATTAACCTAAAACTCGATTATTTATGTGGTGTGTGCTGCACAGGCACACTTTGTTCTACAACAGGCAGCCCTACAGTATGAACGAGCCAATGGTATGCATGTTGCTGCAAAGAGGAGGGTTCGAGAACATGAGCAGCGAGTTTATTCTAGTATTGAAAAGAGGGCTTTTGATGCTGCATTGCAGGAAGTTCTCAACGTTGCTACCATTGAGGTAAAGACACAATTATAATAATAAGTTCACTAGCAATGTTCAATTTGGGTAGAGACTACAATGAGCAGAGCTCAGAAGTATGTGAACTATGATTACTTCTAGTTTGCTGTCAGTATTAGTTTTACTTTATCACCCAGTCTGTCTGCAGTTTTTAGTTTTTGGTTATATTTATTTAAGTTGTTGCTGCATGCAAAATGTATGTGGGTCCTTTGAAATGATTTTTGATTGTACCATGCCAAAAAGTTCTTAAGTTTTGTTATGAGTTTAGGTAACAAACCAAATGCATCTGTGTGAGGAAAACTCTCTTATACTCAATTTAGGTTAATGAGGCAGAAGATAAGAAAAGAAAGAGTTGGATCAAACATCAAGAGGCCTCTAAAGTGTACAGTGAATTCCATGAGAAGGCAAACAAGTTACATAGCAAGCTGAAGAAATCTATTGAGAAGTCAAAGTAAGTACATCAATTTGAAGTAGTAATTTGCTAAGAGTTTTGTCAAACTCAAACTAAGATCTTCTTTTGATCTTTATAGTTAAAACTAGATAAGTTTTTGCTTAGTCCATTAATTTTTACAATTTTGAACAATGTTTTTGCAGTTAAGAAAACTCAACTTATGGCATGGTGTATGTCGGGCAGCATTTTCACTTGATTCAGTTTCTCACATCCATTATTTTAACTTATTCTGAAGTACTATCCTATTATAAGTTGTGTTAAGAAAACAAAAAATATCAACAAGCATAGAAAAATAGGTTGAAGTTTAGGTAGGTGGCGAAAAGTCAAAAGCTTGCCAGCCAGCTTTTCTGTGATTAACAGTCAACAAGTCTTGATGGTTATTCTCTATTAGCAAACTTGAATCACTGAAGTTATGGCAAGTTGGTCTATGTAATCAGGTTCAGAAAGCTTGCGGCATTCAGCCAGTTGGCTTGGGGATTTCAAAAGCTCATGCATGCAACAACATTGAATTGGATAGTTTTTTGGTCCTATTACAAGGCATTCACTGTTGATATGGTAAAAATTCTTCTAACTTGTGCTGAAAACACCAGAATTAAAGAAGTTGAGTGTTTTACTGATGACTTTCATATTCTGCAGAAATTGTCACCCCCCTTTTTTTTTCTAAAATTCTCGGGAGGGGGGGGGGACTCCCTTGAAAAGTGGGTAGGGGTGCTCAACCGACCTTTTTTGGTCAAAAATGAGACCCTGGTGTACCTTTTAGAGTCTCCGGCTGACTCCATACTCTTTAGAGTCAGACTTTTTGTTTTAAAAAATGTAAAAGTTCATACAAGAATTTAAGGGCCGGAAACATAATTTGAGAATATTGTTTATTAACTACGACAATCCAACGGCATAGCAAACATTGTTTCTCTAAAGCTTGACAAACTTGTGGTCGTTCCTTAAAGGGTCATGTTGAAATTCGTTTGTTGATCACCCTTTCCCGCTTTTCAAGGGAGCCCCCCCCCTCCCCTCCCCCAGGTAAAATGGCTGAAACTAAAGAGGCCATAGTGGGGCTGGTTTGAGTGTTTCCAAAGGCTTACAAGTCAATGCTTTGGTTCCAAAAGGATTTTGCTTATCCCAGTTACTATACACACCTGGATCTTAGGCAAACAGGAAACTCTGATCTTGTGATCAGTTCAGCCATATCCATATCATCCTCCTCTCATGTGTTTTATAATTACAATACAATACAAGGTTTTAAATACTTGCTTACAAAGAAAAACAGTAAACTTTGGTGTTGAGAGCCTTAGATAGTCTGGTATAAACAGTTAATAACTGGGGCCTTACGAAACAAGAACGGCAGCATCGACGACAACGGCTTGCAAAATACACCCTTTTGGTTTGCCCTTTTCTACCAAGACTGGTTCATTTGCCTTCTCTTTTGTTCTACTGACGCTTTGTGAATAAAAAAAGATTAAAGCTCCCTGAACCAAGATAAAGAAAGTTTGAGAAAGTTTTCTGTCGGTCGGTCCCGTAGTCATAAGAATTAAAAAATTAAGCTTTTCACGTTGTAGTTTTCAAGACGACAGCGTGCAGGTTACCAGCATGGTTCTTTCCAACGTGCAGCTATTGTATTCACTATTGTATTCTGCCGTCGTCGTTGGCGTCCTCATTGCGTAAGGTCCCTGATAGCAGACAGACCACGACACCGGGATTACCCTTGATATTATTGTATTTTGTGTCTTGCAGAAAGGTTGTTGAACTGACCTTACAGACACTAAAAATTTCTTACTTTTCTTCAGACCTTACTTTGAGCTGAAAGTTGGATTCGATCGACATTTGTGGGTGAGTTTATAACATAATTTATAATTATAACTTTTGACTCAGAGGAATAGGTTTAGGTTTTTCAGGCAGGAGTTCTTGTTGTAGAGCTTTCAAAGGCCTGATGACTATATGAATATTATGATTTGGAAGTAACTTGAGGAGTCGAGCTATGATAGGCCCTTGCCATACGTAAATCTTTTGTGAGTTGGACAGATTTGCCCATTGAAAAACATACAGTACGCTGCACTAAATCTTCGGGGGGATCAGCAACAGGTTGACACGATTTCGGAGGAGTAAATCCTCACTGTATATATTTAACTTTTGATCGTTTTAGGAGGAGCGCTTATTCAAAAAGGGCGGATGTTTGAGGGAGGGTGCATCTTAGACTTTTACCATTTTAGTTGCAAAAGAACTCAAGCCATAAGCAAATTTGATTTTTTATATAACCATTTCACAACAGTGTCACGTGACGATACTGTCTATAAACAGATTACTTAACAAATTCTCAGCGAAAACGTTATAAAAGTCTTGATTTTAGTATTCACACTATGAAGTCCTAATACTAGTTCACGCAATACAACGTAACAATACTTTTCAGTCTAAACCAACCGTGACTAATAACAGTCTTGTTCTAGCGCCGTAGTGTTTCTCTGATCTCTTGTTCGATTTCAATTTTGTTGTCACTTTCGTCTGTCAGTGAGCATTCTGGTGCTGTATGAGCTGCAAGCACATTAGTCGATATCTAAGCCAGTTATTACTGCAGTTATAATAAAACGCGACTTCACAACAATACAACCTTAAGAGGGGCGCCTATTCGAGAGGGGCGCTTGTTTGAGAGAGGCCGCTAATTCGAAAAAATACATTACGGTATAAGATATTAAAACACAGGTGACTTCGTCAAATTCCCGGATATGCAAGCATACTTGTCTTTTGCATGTGGAAGATCAAACGCCGTCAAAATTCGGAAACGCGTAACGGGGAGATGTTTTATCGTACGTACAGTATTAGTTAAAGAGAGAACATTTACAAAATATATGAACCTACAAAAGGGATCAAGTTTGGTGCTGAACATGTTTTAAACCGTATTAATGAACCACAACATCAATTTGCACCAAGAGGGCCAAGTAAGCGATGAAGAGAATTTTTCGAATAAGGGAAACGTTTGAATCGTTGCGCACCGCACAAACACAAAATTATTGGGACATATTTGCGTGTTTGATAAATTTAAAGGTTGTAGTCCTTAGTTTGCGCGTTTTATTCTTTTTATAAGCAATTGTTCTTGCTCCTTTTTACTTGTTAATTTAAAGACTATATAGTATGACATCCGAAAGCTTTCGTGCTTTAAAACATCGCTAAACATTTTAAACCAGATAGTGTTTACTGTTTTGATTGTAATTTCGAGTTTTCGTGTAATTCTTGGGACTTCCACTTACTTTTTGTAATGCATGTCTGTCTTTTTAATTCATTTGTTCTTCCTATTCTCAGCTCACTTTGTTCTTCTTATGATTTTTTCTTTATATCTTTTTTTCTAGTGAAACACGTTTCTTTATAACTATCGTCTAAGTCAGATGGTCCATGGATACACTTTAACTGGTCGCATTTACCATTTCATTTTACAGCAACAAAAATTGCGAGTTGATTCAATCCAAAAGGGATTAGCCCAGGCCAAAGATGCTTACACTGACTGTCTTAAGTCGTTAGAAGCCATCAGTGACGAAATTCACCAGAAGCGTAAAGACAGAAAAACGCAAATTCTCATGTCCAAGCTACAGAGGGGCGAAGGTGTCGGAGCAGACTCCTCTGACGAGGCCTCTCTAACAGCCAGCAATCTGGATCTTGATCTTAATGTAGATGAGATTGACGGCACAGTTCAGATGCTGAATAATAAGCTAAAGGAATCAGAGACACTCTCCATATCTGAGGTAGACAACATGTGCGCCGAGCTGCAAAAAGCTGTTGTGTCCCAACCTGGTTATAATCTTCTTGAAACCAGCGTTGCTTTGAGAGAACAGCTTGAGAGGTCAGTAACAGGATCAGAAATTACTGATGCCAACTCTGCGAGAAGCATTTTGGAAAGGGAAGTCGATGGGCTGGAATCAGAAAACGAGGACGAGGGCGTGCACCAAAGTGTGAGTAGTCCTTCCAGACAGGAAGCTCTTCAGGTTGCAACACCCAAGAACAGGGTAAGAGATGACGTTCACATGCTTGAGCTGGAAGGAAACGCGATTGCGCAGAACCAAAACACCATAACGGTCAACCAGCCTGTTTGTCCCCTTGAAGAGGAAAAGACAGTTTTTGAATCAAGACCCGCGGAAGTTCCAGATATTGTTAAGAAAAATGATGAAGGTGATGTTAGTAAGAAGGAGGATGTTACCTCGGGTCAAAAACAAGAGCTGCCTGTCAAATAGCACCCTTTTACGAAGAATCTGTGAGATTGTTTGACAGAGTATTAAGTTAAACTTAAACACTTTTGATGTCTTACCATCATGCTTTGCTAGCTAAGAACTTTGTTAGTTTCTTAGCTGGCGATATTTGAAAAGTTTTTCAAATTGATCATCCCAGGTTTGAGAATTCAAATCTTTTACTTAGTTAAACAAGTTTTGATGAAGAAGCGAGAGGTAGGTTTTCGGTGTCGTGGATCGAGGACGAATTGCTAGAAACTTAACCATATTTTAAACTGAAGACATGTAGTTACGGCAAAACATAAATAACGTTTTTATGTACCAAATGTTCCAAAGGTTTATTGCATCGATATTTAACGTTCACGGCTGTTTCTAGATCTGCCTAATAAGCAAGGAATGCGAAGTTTTAAATGCGTTTTAAAGGCGATCTTTTAATTTGTATTTCAAGGGAGTTGAAAATAACGAAATAATCCTGTAGCACGTGGTCTCCATGTTTTTGATGATTCACTCGAAGCACCCCGCCATCAACTACCCGAAGTCCTAAGAGTTTATAGGAGTAAGTGTCGTATTTGATGAAGGCCCAAACTGTTTATGGAACATAATGAAAGGTCTTTTTACAAGCAAGAAAACACCAATTAACTGACTTTTCGAACACCAAAAACCAGTGAGAGCTTGATCGCCAAAATTGTAGACCTGATGGATTGTGGTTTAAAAAAATAGAGAATTTACGAAAATTATATCAACTTTAGAAAAATTAATAGAGTTTTATGCTTTAACGTTGTCAGGTAAAATTATTGTATTCACAATTCATATATGAACACATTTGCATTGCACTGTAACAGAAGTTTTTCTTGGGAAACATTGTGAGAAAGTTATTTTTATATATTATATATTTATCTACATCTAACGAATTCAGCGAAGACAAGAGGCAAACGAAAGTTAAATACACGAACCTTTTTTTATTATTAACTTTTTTACTGTACTGGCAGTAAGTTTTTAAACTATGTTATTTCTACGAGTAAAAGAATCGAGAACTTGGTCTTCCAATTATCAATTTATTGAACATCTGTGTTTCTTTGTGTCAAAGTTATGATATCTTCACATTGGAAAAAAATATTTGATTGTACTGCGTCCTTTTGTATCGTGTTACGTTTTGTAATACTGTATTCTAATTATAATTCACTTTGAATTACTGCAGTGGGTAGTATAGTATTAAATGTATAGTATTATGTGATGTGCATTATTATAGATATGAGTGCTTTACTGTGTATATAATACGCCACCCGTAGATTTTATACGAACCTACATCCGGGATACGAGAGACATATTTCCATATTCTCACTGACATCATTTTTAGCTTTTGTGATTTTGATTTTATTTTCCAGCGAACACTCATATCTATATTAAAAGGAAACTACAACTTGGCGAGAACATATGAGGTTCATTTCCCCGTGGAAAAAATATTCCACAAGTGAAATATCATTTTTCCACTCGAAGATAAACTTCATTCGTTCGTAATATCCTCTGTGTTTTGTATTGTGTTGTATTGTTAAGAATTGTAATGTACTGTTACGTATTGTATTTGGTCATAACAACTGGTTCATGATTTTGCATATCATTTTACGTACCATATTATACAGCGTGGCAGTACATCAGAATCGAGTGTAATTGGGTTAGCAGTTATGGTGAATGACAAACATTGACATAATGAAAAAGTTTTTATATAGCCATTTTAGAAAACACGTTTGTTTTATTATACATCAAATGTCTACGTTTTCTAACTGCAATTTTTCTACACAAAGCATCGGAAAACAGTGTGTTACCTATTCTATAGAGAGCAGGTTTAAGTGTAGGACAGCTACGAGAGCTGTCGTTGAAGACTCTCAGTATTTAAGAAGAAATAAAGGAATCGTGTTAAGCCTTGCTTCAAAGAATGTTGTGTTTGTGGTGAGTTAATTGCGTTTCGTAACAGAAAGTGTAACTACTCAAAAGATGGCGACGTATAAATTATAACGTATAAATTTGCCCATGAGAACGCATTGTGAGAATCTGTAGCCCTCAAATTTGACACAGTTTTTGGTACAAGGACGAGTTTTAACAACTGTTACCTTTCGCAGATTCTTCTAGTGGTGTAAGGTTTGCAATGCATTGTTGTTTAATACGGCCGCCATCTTTTTCGGAATGTGGTTGTGCATGTAAGGCTCCCACACCGTTCGTTGAAGGGCCCAAGGTACTTTGTTGTTTTGTAGTTAAGTGAAGTTTTCTATTTTAGAAGCCAGGGTCCGGTTGCACGAAGCCTGGATAAGCTATCCGTCGGATAAGTGCTTTCTATTTTCAGCAATAAAACTTTAACTGAAAAGTTGTTTGATACCATTTAAACCATTATTTTAGGAGCCTTCTACTCACGTAACAACGAGGGCTAGAGAATTCAACAAAGAGTAAAAAAATCTTTGATTAGTGAGCTTTTATCCAGCAGATAGCTTATCCAGGTCAGGGGCGGATACGGGATGGGGGGTTTCAACCCCCTTTTTTACATTACCGGAAAAAAAAATACGATTTATCAATAGTTTGTCATTGAGCGTCGACAAAACAGACAAAATATTCGCATGTTTTTAGACTAGTAGTTCTTAAAAAGAAAGAAGTGCTGCCTGATCATTGAGGCATGCAAGGATAAATAATAAATTGTATGAATTAACACGCTGTGAATTCGATCAACAACTGATTGTGTCCTCGAATTGACAGCGGCGCTTTTTTTTGCATAAGAAAGAGCCATAAAAGCACATTGCCTTCCTCTCGAAAGCTCGTCGAAGCTTTCAGATGCTTGATGAATGCTTCCTTGCTGTAAAATCGATGCATTATTCGTACCTTATTTAACCTTTCTCTCGAAGACCATCGCGTCGATAGTGTCGATCGCACACACTCCAACCGAGTGTTCGACGAAGAAAACCAACAAACATTACGCAGAAGCTGATTGGCCTATAGTGGTCGAACCAACCATATATGGAACACCACACGTACCGGAAGCAAAAAAGCCATGAATTCACTCCCCTGATTGGCTTCGAGAGGCCGAACCAACCATTTGTGGAAAGTAGATGGAAAACAGGAAGTAACAATCGAGTTTTTCTGCCGGAATAGAAATTGCTGCCGGAGCGATATCAACGACTTTAGGGCCCGCGAAGTACTGTTATTGATGCGCAAAGAATATGTGCAAAACGCATTGGGTTGGAAGGCACCCAACACTTAATTTTACAATGGCATTAGCGCTCAAATCAACGTGGATATCAACATACCCCCCCCCCCTTTTGAAATCCAGTATCCGCCCCTGCAGGCTTCGAACAACCAGGCCCTGACGTCCTCGTAGAAAACTTGCCAAAATTTTTGTAACAATTTCTTTTTCCATTTTTCTTTGTACATAGAAATAACAGGTTTTTTTTTCAAATAATATAACGGCATAACAAAGTTGCTCCGTTCAGATCAGCAGAGAGCAGTGCTGTTTTTTTTTTCGAACTTTACTTGGAGTCAGTCTCGAGTTTTGATTGGCTAACACGCAATAGGGTTTGGTAAGAACCAATCAAATCCTTTGTTTGTAAAATATGATCGGCTTTTGTTTTACTTATTTTTGCCCCTTGCCGGTCGGGATACATTTGATCAGGGGCACGTGATCATGAATCAACCAATCACAGTGCTTATTTTGTTGAGTGAAAGTCTAAGTACAAAACAATAGCATTTGCTGCATGCACCTGGTTTAATTAATAGATTAGCCAGGGAGAAAGACTATTGAATAGAAAACGAGGGACCCTTGTGACAAGATATAACAAACGGCTGGCAGTGGAATACAGTGCAACATTGTACAACAAAGCACCCTCTGAGACGAACACCTTCGGGACTGGCCTTAACTGTCTGTGTTGGAGACTCAAAATACAGTAAATGACTGCACGAGAAAACGGCGGAAGCCAAAATTTGGTGCCCGTTTTATAGAGGTGTCCGTCTGAGGGGTTTGACTGTTGACGTGTAACAGGACAATACAGTCTACAATTTAATTAACCGATCATAGTTACAAAGCAATGCATTCAACAACAGAACAATGCAATACGACATGGAACGACATATTTATTAAGAAATATAATTGAACAACGAAGTTCAGTACAACATGGAACAGTATAGGCAATTATATGAAGTAAAATACAACATGGAACAATCACTTTACAATGAAACACAATACAACACGGCACAAGAAAATACAGTACAGCACCATGCAATGCAATGAAGAAAATATAAGATGTCGCATAAAAAATGCGAAGGCAGTTTTGACCAGCTTTTGACAAAATGTAGAAAACCGTTTATTTGTTCGTGGTGCAGACTCGTGAATATAAAGTGTGAGTTCTGACAAGGTTTAAAGCCCATAGCGCCATGGACGTAATTACTAGGACTATATAAGAGACGAAAGACTTCCAGGTTAGCATACATACGCCAAGTCACGGAGTGTCAACACAGTTTATAGACAGAACCAAAAGCGACAAAACAGATGCCACATTTCTGACGAGTATTTCGAAAAACTTACACAAAATAAATTAGGCGTTTTTATCTGAGAAGGGTGCTCCAGTCCCAAAGCGTTGCAAGAACACAGAACAAGAAAAGTACAGGAAATTAAAACAGGTAAAAGAAAAAGATATAATATTGTGATTTACCAACAGCGCCAGACTTGATAAACTTTCAACATTTATTGAAGAAACTATGGGATACAAAGACACGCTTACATTATTGAACCATGTTAGGTGTATACATGCATTTGAAAACAAAAGCATTTTACCCAAGGCTTACCAGGAAAAAAATAATGTTACCACTGCTTTAATTTATGGGGCCCGTACAAAGGGCTTTTCGCGACAGGCGACACGGTCTTACATTGAGGCGACAGACAATCGTCAAAGCGCCGACAAGCGACAAACCAAGTATCAAAACATCCAGGAATACATGTAATCAGTTTCTTACGATATTTTAGAACACGCTAATACGACAGACAACAACACATGTTTACTTGATTGTTTTTGACAACGATTGATAAACTGGAGCTGTAAAGAAATTAGCTGGCAAATTAAAAATTTAAAGTTATGACAGCGACATTTTTTCAGACGAAAATTTAAACTAGAAAAAGATGCGACAAAAAGCCAAAAAATGTGCAACAAGCGACATGGCTGAGCACCCCTTTGTAGGCCCTGTTAACCCTTTCAGTCCCAATGACGCAAAATGGTGTTCCGATAAATTCTCACAACTAGAACC
Source organism: Hydrozoanthus sils (assembly GCA_027575215.2). Taxonomy (NCBI): domain Eukaryota; kingdom Metazoa; phylum Cnidaria; class Anthozoa; order Zoantharia; family Hydrozoanthidae; genus Hydrozoanthus; species Hydrozoanthus sils. The sequence goes on along the minus strand of JAOBRD020466107.1, from coordinate 7,108 downwards.
TATGCTTTTCCTGTTACCAGTTTAGGAGAATTTTGCTTTTTATCTACAGTCGGTTTTCTCTGATTGATCAATTTTCTCATTACAAAATGACTTGTTAGGAGACTTGAAAAACTAGTTGGGACTGAAAGGGTTACATTAAACCGATTGCAGGCTCAACTGAGAATTTGTCTGTCGAGCACCAGGGCAAAACTTTTCAACTTTCACAAAATCCTAAGAAAATAGTGTAAGTGTTGGGGGAAATAGTGAAATTATTTCTTATTTGAAACAGTGCTGTTATTTTTCTTGCAAATTATTTTAGAAAGTAGTTACATTAACAATATCTTCTTCGCCTTAACTTAGCATTTCCCTTTAACTCAAATATTTGTTAATTTGAAATACCGAAAAACTAAAGCTAAACAAGACCAGACATTAACTCTACTGTTCATATTTCCCAAACGAAAATTTTATGGTTCCTCACAAGAATTAACACTTATTATATCTGTAGGAACGGCTTCTTAATTATATTTCTAGTGCTTTGATTGTTGTCGCTTTTGAGGCGATAAAGATTGGCGCAAACGTTGAAAACACTGCAGTTTTGTGTTGCAAAAGTTAGTGGAGTACTTTTTGATGGAACGACTTACGAAAATAGCGTATACTTTTATCAGCTTCGTATTCATCTCGTTTATAGAAACATATTTTTGGCGAAAAAGCTGTTAGAAAAACTCGCAAAAAACAATTCTTAACCCTTACTATGTCAAACCTCCATTCCACGTGCGCTAAAATTACCTATACACTTGTTTCAGTGTCGCGATCCCATAGAAGGATCCTTGCTATGCTGATTTGAAATTCAACAATCGAAATGCGTTATGCCTTATGGCAATTTTTATTTTCAAAAACTCAAGGGAAAATGTCCGTTCTGTTAAAAAAAAGTTTTAGAGCCTAGCTTATCGTTTTCACCCGAGTAGTAAATTTCCATGCAGCAAAGGCAACTGTTGTTGTACACCAGTGTGTACGTTTTAAAAGTGTTACACAGATGCATGGCAGGACAACACGTTTTATGTTCTATGTAAATTGTAATTTGCGGCATCGGATATATTTAACGATTCAGTTCTTAATATGATCCGAGCTCTTGCAATTAACGAGTGCCTAATCGAGTGCGCCAACCTTCTCTTAAGAATCTCTCAAAAGAAAAGAATCTAATCAAGTTTGACTTACAAGAGCAGTAGAGATAACTTTATCTCTTCCTATTATTTAAAAAAAACGTTTTCATTTCGAAGATTGGAGATTAAGTTTTAAAGAATAAAGATATTTATTTGACATCATCTTTTTAACTTGTATTGGTTTGTGAAAAACAGTGATCGGTGACCTCAAAGCCACACTGCTTCATTTGCTTACTGAATAAATTAATGGAAAACTTCAGAGGAACTCAGGACTTAATCAAAGAACAGAAACAAGCGATTTAGAAAAATTTAAGAACAGCTCCATTAGCATAACCTAATTAAAGAGAACTATTACTTTAACCACTGCTCTTTTTTGATTTTAAATGTTCTAGACCATAACAGAACAGAAATACTAACTAATATAGATACATGCGCTGTATCTATAATTTACGAAAGCGTTTAGTTTGAAGGGCAAAGATTTCTACAACAATCTTCTCAGCAGTTCGATGCAGGCGTCCATGTCGTTAAACATTCTCGGGTTCTGCAGGTTGTTCGTCCTTGCTTTCTTCATCTAGATTGCGGATTGAACGGCGCATGCGTATTATTGCCACCAAACAAATCACGGCAACAGCTCCGAGACCAACAGAGAGGGCAAGAACGGTAGAGGAAACACCAGACGAAGCTAAAATAGAAATGGTATATTCATATGGATATATCAAACCTGTTATATTTACAGTCTTGGTGTCGCAAAAAGGGAATGATGGTTTGTGTAACTCATAGTCTACCCCTCTCTAATGAAAATCATCCTCAGATTGGCACCCTGGTAAACTTTAAACAGTAATTCTTCTAAGGAAAGTCGTACGATCTTAAAAAATACTGTTTAGATTTTCTACCAAAATACATGTCATTTCCAACTCATATCAATCTCTGTAAGGTCGGAAACAAGAACGTTAGGTTAGTATAGGTAATCGCATGGGGCCGAGTAAAATTAAGGATTAATTTCACGAGTGTTTTCAACTTTTTCCAAAATTGCCGAGTTGCTTCGCGACGAGGGCAATTTGGAAAATATTGCAAACACAAGTGATGCTAATCCTTAATTTTATGAGGAACCAGGCGATTACATGTTTATGACATCGAAATTCTTAATTCTCCGCGGGATCCCACGAGAAAGCGTTTCTTAACTTTCAAACTCATTTATCCCAAGTTTCTTCGAAAATTTCAGGAGATGTAATAAAATCTTTGCAATCTCTGAAAACAATCGGGAATCTTCGGAAGAGGTTTGAAATCATTTTTAAAGCATTTTTATGGTTTTCAAAAAAATTCGGAAAATCTTCGGAAGTATTCGGAAATTTTCGGAAGTATACCAGCGACCAATCAGCGCTAATTAATTTTGCCCTGAATTAAGAAATAATGCCCCCGCTGTTATCCAATCAGCTCGAAGTAATTTTGCCCTCTATGTTATAACAAATTTAACCCTGGGTTAGCACTAATCAGCTGTTGAACAACTGGGCCTGGTCTAACGCCATATTGTCAGAAACGCCCGCCCCCTCTTAGAAAGGTAGGAAAAATAGATCAAACTTTCGAACTCAGACAAAGCAAGGCAAAATAATAGAAAAAGCAAGTTACATTTTGCGCCAATACCGGAACATATAGCGTAACAAATAAATACATCTTCGTTTTTGCAGCAAGTGATTACAAAACGGAAAGGCAAATGAAGAGAAGTGAAGGGAAAAGGAGCGAGGCAAGGAAAGTAAAAAAACACGGCAAGGTAAGGTACATCGAGTGAAGTTGAGTCCAGTCAGGTCAAATCAAGTCGGGTCAAGTCAAGTCACGATTGAATCAAGTCAAGTCAAGGCATTTCAAGTCAAGTCGAGTCAAGTCACGATTAAATCAAGTCAAGTCAAGGCATGTCAAGTCAAGTCAAGTCAAGTCAAGTCAAGTCATGATTAAATCAAGTCAAATCAAGTCAAGTCATCATTAAATCAAGTGAAATCAAATCAAGTCGAGTCAATTCATGATCAAATCTTGAAAGTGAAATCAATTCAAGTCGAGTAAGCTCAATTCAAATCAGGTAAAAAGCAAGTCAAGTCAAGTCAAGACGAGTCAAGTCATGATCAAATCAAGTGAAATCAAGTCAAGTCGAGTCAGTTCAATTCAAGTCAAGTCGGTCAAATCAAATCAAGTTAGATCAAGTCAAGTCAAATCGAGTCAAGTCAAGGCATGTCAAGTCAAGTCGAGTCAAGTTAAATCAAGTCAAGTCATGATTAAATCAAGTCAAATCAAGTCAAGTCCTGATCAAATCAAGTGAAATCAAATAAAACCAAGTCAAGTCGAGTGAAGTCATGATCAAATCAAGCGATATCAAATCAAGTCGAGTCAGTTCAATTCAATTTGAGTCAAGTCAAGTCATGATCAAATCAAGTGGAATCAAGTCAAGTCGAGTCAGTTCAATTCAATTCAAGTCGAGTCAATCCAAAACAAGTCAGATCAAGTCAAGTCGAGTAAAGTCAAGGCATATCAAGTCAAGTCGAGTCCAATCAAGTAAAGTCAAGGCATATCAAGTCAAGTCGAGTAAAATCAAGTAAATTCAAGGCATGTCTTTTAATAAATTGGTCATCGGCTCAGTTATTATTGCAGTTGTGTATATTATATACTGTAACTCTAAGTTTCTATTAATATCTGACATCTTTTATTTGACAATTAATTTTCAAAATGGTTATCAGACTCGCTTAGCGAAAGCTACTTCTGATATCCAGCGCTACATCTAACTTATAAAAATTTTGTTTTTCTTTTTAAACGTGTAATTGTTATTAGTGTGAAATAAAGTTTGTTGTTGTTGTTGTTGTTGTTGTTGGCATGTCAAGTCAAGTCGAGTCAAATCAAGTCAAGTCAAGTGAAATCAAGTCAAGTCGTGTTAGTTCAATTCAAGTCAAATTAAATCAAGTCAGGTCAAGTCAAGTCAAGTCAAATCTAGTCAAGTCAAGGCATGTCAAGTCAAGTCGAGTCAATTATAAGTCGAGTCAGTTCAATTCAAGTCAAATCAAATCAAGTCAGGTCAAGTCAAGTCAAGTCAAGTCAAATCTAGTCAAGTCAAGGCATGTCAAGTCAAGTCGAGTCAATTACAAGTCAAGATCAAATCAAGTGAAATCAAGTCAAGTCGTGTCAGTTCAATTCAAGTCAAATCAAATCAAGTCAGGTCAAGTCAAGTCAAATCTAGTCAAGTCAATGCATGTCAAGTCAAGTCGAGTCAATTACAAGTCAAGATCAAATCAAGTGAAATCAAGGCAATTCGAGTCAGTTTAATTCAAATCAAGTCGAATCAAGTCAAGTCAATTCAAGTCAAGTCAAATCGAGTCAAGCCATGATCAAATCAAAAGGAATCAACTTAAGTCGAATCAGTTCATTTCAAGTCAGTCAAGTTGAGAGAAATCAGATCAAGTCAAGGCATGTCAAGTGAAGTCGAGTCAAATCAAGGAAAATTCAAGGCATGTCAAGTCAGGTCGAGTCAAATCAAGTCAAGTCAATTAAGTCATGATCAAATCAAGTGAAATCAAGTCAAGTCGAGACAGCTCAATTCAAGTCAAGTCGAGTCAAATCAAATCAAGTCAGATCAAGTCAAGTTAAATCAAATCGAGCCAAGTCAAGCCAAATCAAGTCAATTCGAGTCAGTTCAATTCAAGTCAAGTTGAGTTAAATAAAATCAAGTCAGATCAAGTTAAGTCAAGTCAAATCGAGTGAAACAAGGCATATCAAGTCAAATCGAGTGAAGTCATGATCAAATCAAGTGAAATAAAATCAAGTCGAGTCAGTTCAATTCTATTCAAGTCGAGTCAAGTCAAGTCAAGCCCAGTCAAGTCCAGTCAAATTATGATCTAATCAAGTCGAATCAAGTCAAGTCGAGTCAGTTCAATTCAAGTCAAGTCGAATCAAGTCAAGTCAAGTCAAGTCAATTAGTCATGATCAAATAAGTGAAATCAAGTCAAGTCGAGTCAGTTCAATTCAATTCAAATCAAATCAAGTCAGATCAAGTCAAGTCAAGTCAAGTCAAATCGAGTCAAGTCAAGGCATGTCAAGTCGAGTCAATTACAAGTCATGATCAAATTAAGTGAAATCAAGTCAAGTCGAGTCAGCTCTATTCAAGTAAGTCGAGTCAAGTCAAGTCAAGTCAAATCGAGTCAAGTCATGATAAAATCAAGTGGAATCAAGTTAAGTCGAGTCAGTTCAATTCAAGTCAAGTGGAGTCAAATCAAATCAAGTCAGATCAAGTCAAGTCAAGTCATATAAAATCGATTCAAGTCAAGGCATGTCAAGTCAAAGTAAAGCAACGCATGAATGATATAGAAAAGCCTTGAAAGAAAAGTGTTCGAGAAACTAAATTTTTGAGTTTATTTTGTACCTGGCCGACCATGGTCGAGGTTCAAGATTGGCCCTTGTGTAAAGGACGTTGACACCAGAGGGCTAGTGAGGTGGACAGCCCTCCTGTGCCTACTCCGTGCAGGCTTGCTAAACAAATTCTCGTCGTTCTCGTCGCAGTTCTTTGCGCACTGTGAGTTGGGGTCTGATGCGTTACACACAATGACCTTACAGTGAATGTACACGAAGGGGCCTTTAACACCAACAAACTGGAACGCCTTCAAACTAAAACGTTGCTGATAGTCTTCATCGACTTTGTGGTATCTCACTGTTGGGTCCCTGGGACACCTAGTGTATAGATTGGCAAAAAAAGTTAGTGAAACAGAACTTTGAAGGAACTGTATTTAATGACTGCCTAATTTAAAGAAGTTTGATTGGCTGTGTCGGTGTGTAAAGGAGGTGATTGTTTCAGCGGGAAGGGCGAGGGACGCTGGAATAGAGAAAGAACGTAGAAAAAGCTTCTGACACTAAGACATGTGAGCGGCCCGTCGTAAAATCAGATGGATGTCTATCATAGGGTTGAAGATGCCTATTTCATAACTATACCAACTAGGCCTACAGCCAATACTTACCCATCTGCAATAATGTTATAGAAGATGCTATTGTTGGCATTCTGGTCGGGTGTGGCATGACAACGTTGTGCAACTACGGTCAAGCGATTATCGGGTGACTCCACGTCAAGTTGCATGTAAACCCTTTCACTAACAGCCACCCCAACAGGAAAGTCTTGATCTGAATAAGGCCTTTGATAATTACGATCTTTGAATACGGAAAGTCCCAGTTTAAGATCTCCCTCCGTACTACTGGCCTTGAACCCAATCCTTCTCCTTGTTGCGTTGAGAGAGATAGCTGACGTGGTGCCCATGACGGCGTAGTAACACTTAAACGGTATCCTCACCTCATTAACGCGACTAATCAGCCCGTGGTAACGTTCTCTGACGGTGTTTTCATACACAAAGGCGTTTTTAGCCCTAAAAGATTTCGTGCCACATTTGCCGATTGGGGTTTCTAATATGAAGTGGGTTTTGTTTAGCACCTTGGCCATGCATGATGGGTCATTCAAACTGACATCTTCTTTACGCATGTCTTCCAAGGCGTTACGATTTACTATAATGAGCATATGGTGGCGCGGACAACCAATGGCAACGTGCTCGTTGATAACTATGTGGAAACAACGAGAAGGCGTAGTTACAGTTAAAGCTTATTTTTTTAAGTTCCAGATGAAAAGTAGAACACTTTAATAATAATTTTCGAAAATAAAACCTTTTCTCGCCGTTCCTGTTACATTTTTTAGACTTGAAGCGTGCAACGATGACGTAGCACGAGGCATATGACGTAGCACGAGGCATGAAGCAGAGACAATCTTTTTTATCTCAAAAATTTCAAATAGTCACATAGTTATAACTTTAATCAATTAATTATTCCCTTAAAATAAAAATTTTATGACATTTTTTAACAGAAATGAAATATTTTAAACAAAACTCACTGCTGCTACGTCACAGGTTACCAGTCCCCGGCCTGCTCGGTCAAAATTTACATTCCAATCCTTTTTTGAT
>JAOBRD020466001.1:0-17936 GCA_027575215.2 Hydrozoanthus sils | reverse complement strand
TCGCCAAACCGTTCTCAAACCAAAGCTGTACTAGTCCCTTGCATGGAGGAACGGTTTGGCGGTTTTACCCAAATTTCTTCAAATTTCTTATTCAAATATCTTTTTCGACTTCCTCACTATCCAATAAAAGTTTATAAGTTTCGCCAAGTTTTCGCCATTGTCAAATAGGAGCAAAAGTAGCCCAGGCTCCTGTCACGATGTTGAAAGGAGTAAGAAGATTTACCTTTTTTAAGCTGCATCTCAGAAAGCGTATCAATTCCCCCAAAAGCTATATGAATGTAAGACGTTATTATTACAGAAGGTAGAATGAGTGATTTTATTACATTTTAGGAACAATAATAAACAAAATTCCATACCAAATAAGGTGACGGGAGCATGGGCTACCTGTGGCATGAAGCAAAAGTCTTGAGCTTATCTTTTGGAGTAACCCCTTTATTAATAGAATGAAACAAGTCTACCCATGCAACGACATGATTTACTTATCTGGATTACAAGTGACATCAAGTTTTAGAGTAGATTTATCTTATTTCATAAACATGTGTAGCGGTTACATTACAAGTATCTCACAACTTCTATTCTGCAAACTTGCAGAAGTCGTTTGCGAAAAACTTTGGACTAGTTATAGACAAAAAAAGCAATTAAATTTGTTACTTCAAAATGTTGTTCTTTAAACTACTTTTCTAAAATGTTTGTTTTATGAACATTTAGCAAACCAGTTTCTTTATTCAACTTCGAAGTATGGTTTTGATTGACTACGAATATGTGACACTTCTTTCTTTCAAGGAGGCTAGTTAGTTAACACATTTTTTACGATTATACAGAGCAATTATTCCCAATCGCTTAACCATTACATCTACTAAAAAGAAATCGCCTATAAAATAACAATTAATCAAAACCTTATTGAGGAACCCGATATCGATCTACGTTAAGGGCCTTAAGATTATTTATAGTTAACAAGTATTTTAGCGATTACACAGTGTAATTACTTTCGAGTTCCAATCACTTAACCAAAAAGTAATAGAGTTATGAAAACAACATTTAGTGAAAACCTTATTGAGGAACCTAATTCACGTTATGTGTCTTTTCATAATGACAACTTTTTAAAAGTTTTTTAAATTTTTTTTAACTATGAGATCCTTTTGTTAGACGTCTGAAGTTGTATAATTTTTTTAAACTTATTGATTGAAAATTTTGCGTAGTGAAATTAAATGGCAATTTTTAGCGTTGCTAAGTTAAACACAAACTTGCTGTAACACCAGGTGTTACACTCATCCTACAAAATCTAAACTCTGGAATGAGTACTACAACAGCTCTCCGGACGTCTCTCATTCTAAAGAAACAGATTAGAGGGTTGATACAAGAAGAGCTAATCCCAATCAAGGCGCTAATATAGAAAGCCATTCGCACAGAAACCGTCATACTTCCCATGACGAGGTAAATAATAAGCGCTGCATTAAATGGTAGATAAAACAGACAAAATGTTCCTACAATGTAAGACATTGTAATCAATGATTTCCTAAATGCAATAATGTTGACTGCTGGACGAGTGCTTCCTTGTGCAGCAGCAAGTACCTGGTTGTGAATGATGATTTGGTGGCGATGTACAGTTTGAAAAACTCTAAAGTTGGTAAAGACAAGACTTAAAATGGAGGTGTCAATCATTACCATTGTTATAATCATAAATGGTTTGTTGGCGTTTTCAAGAAACCGAAAGCCGGACATCAAACACTGCGATATCCATGCCAGAACTAAAACGCCGATGACTCGTGTATTTGACACAATTTCATGGTATCTCAAATGGAGCTTCAGGGCCAAGTATCGATCTACGCTTAGGAGAACAACACAGATCATAGAAACGGCAGCAGTGATTGCCGCACACGTCTCCCAAACTACACCAGCAACAGCGTGAACCGTAAGATGAAGGTTAATCTCGAAGGAGATGTGAACGACAAAGCCGGGTAATACAAGAAGTCCATTTATTAAGTCAGATAGTGCCAGGGAGCAAAGGATCATGTTTGTTGGGCTGTGCAGAGATGCTGTCCGATATATTGCCAGGACCAGGAGCCCATTTTCAGTTATTGCTGTTGCGGCCAAAAATGAGCTCAAAACACAAATAAGTACTTCCAAACTTGCAACGATAGAACTGTGAGAAATATCGTATTGCAGAAAGTACAAATCCACATCATAGGATTTGCTCATCATAGCATATATAATGTGGAACTTTTTATTGCAATACACTTTTAATCCTGAATTCTACTTTCCAAGGTCCAAATTTCAACATTCTAATTTACTTCCGGACAAACATTGACTCAGCTATTTATTACATGAAGAAGTTGACCGAAAGCTCTGATCACCAAGTTTTAAAAATTTTCGGCGGCGAACTTAAAAGGCTCAACAGCTTCGAATGTTCCAGTCTTGAGGTAAGGGCTATAGAACAGCTATAAAATGGCCGTTTCGCCCTGAGAGTGGTTTCTTATGATGTCTTCCCGTCTTGCAAATTGAGCAGTGTTTGTATTGTTTTCGACCTGTTGTCTTAAACCTAATCACGAGACGTCAAAAAATATTGAAAAACTGCCGTTTTGGTTTCGGTAGCTGTATTTTATGATGTCTTCCCGTCTTGCAAATTGAGCAGTGTTTGTATTGTTTTCGACCTGTTGTCTTAAACCTAATCACGAGACGTCAAAAAATATTGAAAAACTGCCGTTTTGGTTTCGGTAGCTGTATCTTTTGATGTCTTCCAGTCTTGCAATTTAAGCAGTTTTTGTCTTGTTTTCGACCTGTTGTCTTAAACCTAATCAAGAGACGTTAAAAAAAAAATATTGAAAAATCTGCCGTTTTGGTTCTGGTAGCGGCTTCTTCTAATGTCTCCCAGTATTGCAATTTGAGTAGTGTTTGTCTTGTTTTTGATATGTTATCTTATATCTTTTCACTGAAAAGATAAACATGAAAGAACATACTTCGGATCCCGGTCCAGCAAATATTTGTTACAATGTCAAGATTTTTATCATCTATTGCATGCAGAAAAACATCTGATATTTCTAAAAATATCAAAGAGTACATTTATATCGTCTCTTGAAATGGTAAGCAAATGTTTGATGATTTTCTACCAAAGTTAAAGATGACTCTGATCTTTTGAACTTGACGTTTCTATTGAGTCTTTCTCTTTTTAATTTATATGTTTTGTCGGCTTCTGCACCGAAAAGGAAATCAAACATCTTTGCAAATAAAAAACACATCATCTTGTGAATAATAAACAGTTTGGGAAATAAAAGAAAGAGACATAGATTTTCATTTTCATTCCGAAGGCCAATTGAAAGTTATCGGAGCCATATGTTAATTTGTTGGATTTCAATTATCGGTTCTCCATACTCCAATTGTATGATATTTAGTTTAAGATAAAAATTATCAAAGATATGGCAACCAAAAAAACGCTCTGTTTCTTTACAAAATGCTTAGCAAAGGAAAGGACTTTGTAAGTAGGTTGCCATACACAGAATAAAAATAGTTACCGAACTCGTGGAGGCTTCTTTAGATTTCTTATGCATCTAGTTAGATTAAATAACAAAGCAAGTAAACAAAACCAAGAAATTTTCCAAATAAAAAGAGCTTACTGAACAAAAAGAAAGATAGAAAGCAGTCTGCATAGCATATGAAAACACTTAATTGGTAATAAAGATGGTTCAAGCCTCTTTTTATCTTCCTGTATCGATCACTTTTTCCAATTGAGATTTGAGTTAGGATCGTTGTTTTTTTTTTTCATTTGTCTTTTAGGAAACTGATAAATATGAAAATATGAAAATGAATATAGGAATATGAAAATACCGATTTTAACAATCATCAATTTTTTTAAAATTTTTGTGACCATTTGGTGGTCTTACTTTTTAAAATACTAAAACAAATTACTTAAACTCCGTCAACAAGAATGAGGTCAAACCACAATAATATAAAATGTAGTAAATTGTTTTGGAAAAATCCTTCAGAAACCTTAGTTAAAAAACTCTAAGCAGCCAGCAAGTGACTTTCGTCACAAAAGTTTCATGAGTTTTTGTTTTTTGTGGCTACCATGAGTTCCCATTACTTAAATCAGAAAACTAATATAAACTGCAATGAAACTAATAACAGAGAATTGAGCTCTTCCAGGTACCCTAATGCTTTCACCCTAAAGGTGATAAGTTAGTAAATTCCATAACTGATATCAACATAAAAAAAAGGATTAAGGTGTTGATAACATTTGGAAGAGTAAAAGGTTAAAGGAACTTTTCAATTTTAATTTTAAGATTTAGACATGTTGTATAGTTAACAAAAATAAGGCTCAAAATAAATCTAACGGTGTGATGTTTCATAGACTTCAAATTAAAAGTAAACAATAGGCTTCGAAGCTCAAACAAACAGAGTCAACATATATAATTTGGTTCGAAATTAAAATTTGTTAGCAAAATATTGCGTAAGACACATATGGGTTCACCCAAGCTAAATAAAATTTATGGACATCTAATTATTAACTAGCTGCCCTCAGTTTGGTGGAAGTTTCAGCAAAAGTCAAGACCCTTGCTTAGCATCTAATTTAAATCGACACGATGAAAAGTAACACAATCAATCTTAAACTAGGTGCTTACAAGAGAGTTCCACTTCTAACCATTTTTTATAACTTTAAAAACATCAGTTTGGGGTTCTGGGAATGTACTTTCTATTAAAGCAATTGTTAATATTCAGCAAAATTGAGTAATAAAGCACTAGTGAATCCAATGGAAGTCGCTATGTTGCACTGACGTATGAAGTCACATAGTCAAACTTCCAAAAGAATCAGCTCTAATGCCTTGTATGGACTGTTTTATTGTTTGTGTTTTTCGTAAAACTATCAAATAGAATAGGAGAGGTAAAACATTTGTGCCCAACAATATACAACATTGTAGTAGATTTTCTTTAACTTGGTAATGTTAATGATGGAGGGTCTTCCTTCTTTTGAAAAAGTTTTCGATTGGCTGCGGATCTTGTTCTGTGGTGGACAAGTAGTCTAAGAAATTGTTTAAAACCCTGAGGATGACATTTTATGTCAAAAACGTTTTTGGTTTCTTACATAACCTTAACTTTATACAGCCTTAATAATTTTATCCTTTTACCTTTTAAGCGAACATATGTCAAATAAATTAATATTTCTTTGACAAAGCATATTCTATGTTTACAACTGACATAACAGGGTTTCTGACGAATCTACTGCCGGCCTACTTACTACACAGTTTCAACGAAATTCAATCGGCCACTACGACGGTTCAGTTTTTAAAACAATGATATCACAGGTTTTATCATGGCTAAAGAGTCTTTTGATGTCGATGCTTACTTTCTACTTTACAATATGTTTCTCACCATTCAGTTGTTCGAAACATTAAATACTTCTCTGCGTCTTGAGCTGTCTGCTCTGTTATTGGTACAGCGGAAAACTTGACACTGTTGCTGGTGAAATCAAACAAATATAATTATTTTATTTTTTCGCATAGGAAACTTTGTCAATTATTTGATAGTCCAGCCGATTACAGTTGTTGTTGTTTATGACGCCGCAAAATCCAACAACTTTTGACGCAAAATTTAACAACTGTTTAACAAAAGTTGCAACAACTTTTGACGCAATATTTTATAACCCATAACACAGGTAAACTGGAGGTGTGTTTAGACTGTAGAGTGGATCCGCTCAACACTAAACCATTTGTTATCGTAAAACTCAAAATTGTTTTTTCGGGCATAAACCTGTTTATAAAATGTTACATTTTGCATTTGTGCAAGTTGAAAAAGCTTGTTACAGAAAGTAGAAATATAACAGAAAGTAGAAGCTCGCTACATGCGGTTGTGAGTGTGACGAAACCTGAAATTATTTGCCTCACTGAAACATGGTTGAATATTTCTATCCCGGACTCTGCCATTCAATTAGGTGATTACGTATGCATGAGGAGAGAAAGACCAGATAGACAATGCGGAGGTCTCTGTTTATATATATATTCGCACCCACCATGCACCCGACTGCCTGAATTTGAGAACTTAGACATTGAGTCAGTGTGGCTCTCAGTGAAGCCGTTTCGTCTGCAAAGGGCTATTTCCATCATTCTAGTAGCTGCAGTGTACCACCCTCCTAATCATGGTGCCGAAGAAAATGGCAGACTAATTGAACATCTTTCCAACAACATCGAGGCATTCCTTCCAAGCACCCGGATGGCCTAGTCATTGTTAATGGTGATTTCAATCCAACAAGCACAGGAATCAAGGCACAAACTATCAAACAGAAGGCGAGACTTTCTCAAATTATGACTGTATTAACCAGGGACACTGGCACTCTAGATTAGGCCCTTATTAACGGGCCCGAATTGTTCCATCCTCCGGTCCAACTTCCAAAAATAGGGCTAAGTGACCACTTTACTGTGCTCATACCCCTGTTAAGTCACTGGATCTTCCAAGAACTACCTTCAAAACAGTTTCGCGCCGAGATATGAGGCCTAGCTGCTTTAATGAACTCGGCAGATGGATGACGTCGTTAGATTGGAACTGTATATTGCAACTAACATCAGTCCAAGAAAAATTTAATATGTTTTATATTAGTTACACCACTCTGGAGAATGCGGTCGATATCAATCTGCCATTGAGCAACATTAAAGTGTGCACATCGGACAAGCGCTGGGTGTCAACAAAACTCAAGCGTCTGGTTGCTAGGCGACAATGAGCTCTTTAGTCCTACGGCAAAGTTTCCCCTGAGTTTAAGTCTTTGTCTGCCCAAGTTGAAGTTGAAGTAAAGAAGTGCAAGGGTGTGTTCAACAGTGCTAAAGTGGATTCACTGAAAGAAACCAACCCTTTCCGGTGGTGGTCAGAGGTTAAGGCGCTCGGGGGATTAGCATCCGCATCACAATGGTGGCATCAGATGTTAGATACGGACATTCCATCAAGCGAAGATCTAGCCGAAGGGTTTAACAGATTTCTATTTAACCTCACGGCCCACTTCACTCCTCTACATCTGAATGACATCACAAATCAAGACCATGTCCAAGACCCTGTCCCGCCCTGAGTTTTTCGTCTCGGACCATAAAGCATATAAAGCTCTCTGTGCAATAAAATCCAACATGTCCCCAGGCCCTGACCACGTAGCAACTCGCGCCTGGAAAGAGTTTTCCTTCGAACTGGCCCCTGTGGTGAGTGATATTTACAACTGCTCACTCCGCGAAGGGCGTGTCCCTGACTTAATGAAAGTGTCGCTAGTTACTCCACTATCTAAAGTCACCCCACCCAAGAATTGGGAGGGGGACCTGCGTCCAATAACCTTGACTACACCCCTCGCTAAAGTCCTAAAGGGTTTCACTGTGGAACACCTGCTGAAACAAGTAGCCGATAAGCTGGACACTAAGTAGTTCTCTAACTCTGGCAAATCAACAACTGATGTCCTGGTATATTTATTGCACAATATCCTAGAGGCCTTAGATAAGGGGAACATGTATGCTAGAGTCTTTTTTGCTGATTTTTCAAAAGGGTTCGATTTGGTTTGATCACTATGTGTTGCTAAACGAGCTACATTTTCTTAAAGTTCACAATGTACTAGTTAAGTTGCTGTGCTCTTTCCTGAATAATAGAACACAAGTTGTCAGAGTAGCAACCGCCTTTTCAGCCTCTGTCACACCCCGAGGGGGAATCCCACAGGGAACTAAATCTGCCCTCTTCTGTTTGCCATCCTGGTAAATCGTGTAGTCAATGATGGCGCATATGATACGGATTTATTGCGTATTAATAGGATCGGTACTTGAGTATGCTGCTCCTGTCTGGGCCTCCCTCCCTGATGAGTGCCTTAATGAACTCTTGGAATCAATCCAGAAGAAAGCCTGAGAATTGTTTTCCCTGAGCACAGCTACACCAGTGCATTACAGATCTCAGGCTTAGATTCCCTATCAGTTAGGCGTGACTTGCTAGTGCATAAGTTTGTTTCAAAGGCCAGAGTATTGGAACCTATTAAATATATGCCATCCAGAAATACAATCACGCATGGCTATAGCCTTCGCTCTGGTGATGCTAGGGAGAGCTGGGTCATAGGTAACCTAATCGCCTTTTTAAAATTGTTAAAACCATTTTGTAACCGTACGCTTTCAGTGACTGACCCCAATTGTATTTCAACTTTTGTTGCTGAAGTGCGAAATAAACGATTATTATTATTATTAATATTATTATTATTATCATTATCATTCATGAAGGGTTCTGATTAATTAAGAAATAAGCTTTATAGGCACTTTAATTTTGCTAAAATAAAGGCTTGTACTCGGGTGACAAAACGGTTCGCAGCAATGTTGCTGGACTAATCAGAAGGTATTGCTGCTCGTACTACCGTACCTTAACACTGCTTGTGTAGCAAGCTGGCTTTATTGTAACACGCCAAGTTAAGTGGTTTTGATAACAAGTGTCTGAGAATCCTATAATTCTATTGGAAAAATGTTATGTGAAAGACGAGCTCCACTCACGACGACCTGGAGAAACATGGCGGAGAACTGCAATAAAAGAAAGAGACGAGTGGTGTGGAATTGCATTCTAGCTCGCCTAAAGGACTCCTTAATCATCCCCTACAAGTAGAAATACCTAGCGATATTGCCAAAGATATATTTACCAAAGAACGCAAAGGAATCCTCGATAATCGGCAGTAAAGCTTGTGTATTTAAGCATTAACAATTTGGAAATGAAGAGCGCCAGTCATGCTCC
This sequence comes from Hydrozoanthus sils, assembly GCA_027575215.2. Taxonomy (NCBI): domain Eukaryota; kingdom Metazoa; phylum Cnidaria; class Anthozoa; order Zoantharia; family Hydrozoanthidae; genus Hydrozoanthus; species Hydrozoanthus sils. The sequence continues at coordinate 9,221 of JAOBRD020466001.1, read as the reverse complement.
ATGATACTTTGCGTTTTGCGAGCTGATATTCAGAGCACCAGAAAATGATGACCAAATGGCAAACTGTAGTCAATGATCGAGGTTCATTCAGAGATTAATCGAAAAACAAACAACACTACAGTGGGTAATGGATAGGGGCGGATTCTGGTAGTGAAAGCTGTTTTTCGCTCTTAGGTCTTCACTAAAGGAAAAGCCTATTTACAATGAATATGAATGTCAAGAAAGACAAAACTAAAATGTTAGACTGTTTTAATGACGCAATGATTTCAATTAACACAGGAGTGAATTAAATCTAAAATCTCAAAAGCAGTTGTGCCATTTTTGTTACTCATTCTAAAAGACTCTAAAGTCCTAACTTAAAGAAAACTGGATCTATATGACTAGTACCCGTCCACATGGGAGACTTTTGGTCCTCGAAAGAACGACCCAAACTTTTCTATGAAAACTGTTGCAGGAGAAATCCTTATTAACACTCCTTTTCTGTAACTTGCGACAGAAACATAACTGAGAGACAATTTGTAAAGAATGCTAAAAAATTTAACACTAAATATTTTCACTTCGTCCGTCCGCGGCAGAGAAGGTCTTGGCTATCATTCTCATTATCTTAGTGAAAATGTGTGGTGTCTATGGTTAAATATTAATGTTATGCAATAGTCAATGTTAGGTACTATGGGTAATAAAGGTATTGTGAGAGCCCAAGATGGCATGTGTGATCAATGGTTCACAAGTATATGGTTCGATCCGGTGTCAGTCATCTACGAGTGTAGATCCTACTGACAGCAAAATCTTAATTTGTTAAACGTTAAAATCAAGATGAAGGCGTTTAGAAAAATGCATACAAAACCCTTGTGTTTATAAGTTCCATTTGATAAACTATGTGTATATACAAAACTTTGTTGTGTTTAGCAACTAATTGGTATTCTTGTAGTAAGAAGGTGATAATCTTTTATGCCAAATAAAATTTCGACAGATACAACCAAATTTGTAGGGCGGGGTGGTGAAAAAATTTTTAAATTTACAATTTTAACGGTCAAAGTTCTTCCTGGTCAAGTTATAAGCTTGTTTCTTTTGTCACGAAATCTCTTCGGATGCCATCGTCTGACGAACTATTTTCCAGTGACATGTTGGTTTTTGTCTTTCTTTTAAATGGCTTTCTAGGAACTTTTAGCCATTTCTTAGTTTGTTTTTTAACGTTCTTGTTAACATCTTTTGGCTCCACAACTGTACTGTTTTCTGGAGTCACTTTCTCGGGTAAGACCACGTCGCCATTTTGGATAACACAAGATGGCGACGATTGTGCTACAAAACTATCATCTTGCGTGACGTCCTCTGCATCTACGAAGTCTTCATCGCTATTATCATCGTCTTCAGAGGCTGTCTGCCAGTCTTCCTCATCTCCGCTGTCATCCATAAAGCTTCCTTCAGTCGACTCAAGGGTGCTGCTATCGAGGTCGCCCTTCTGTTTACGCCGCCACCTGATTTCTTCCAGGGCAGCGTGAACACGGAACAACAGACGATTCTCCAGGTGGTACCGTTGGTAATCTTTCCTGATTTACAGGAAGCAAAATAAGGACATAAGTTTGTTTATAGCAACTGGCTTAATAGAAAAACTTTGGATAAAATAACGCTAGAAAAGCTTTTTCAGTAAAGCTTACACTTTTTAAGGGTCTTTTGACATTCAATGTATATTGCATACTATCCAGCTTTGTTGGACGTTTTCTAAACCATCACCTATAGGAGGGTCTCAGAAATTGTTATTAGAGTCAACTGCTATTTCATTGGTGGTTGAGACAATCAACAAATTAGTGACTAAGCATGAAGCGTCTCATTTTAGAAGTTAGATCAATTGTGGAGTACCTTGTTTTCTTGAAGTAAAACTTGGCCTTCTGTAGATTTCCCTCATCCAAGTAAAGAAATCCTATCTCAGCGCATGCGTAGGGGGCCAGAAAATGGTCACAAACAACTTCACTTGACCTGTACACCAATACAGAATGAGTATTAACACCACAGAGGAATAAATACGCCAACTACGTTTATCAACGGAAACTCGGTCAAAACTACATGCAACATTCAGTTACGATCATAGTAGTTTTATGTACCTGATATCAAACGCTGAACGGAAAAAAAGCATAAAAGCATAGCGTAAATCTTAAGCTTAACAAAGTAGTTACAATTTTTTATTAAAACAATACCGTTCTAAGGTTGTCGACAGACATTCCAACGCTGTCTTGGGCTGTTCCATGCACTTGTAACACATGCCTTCTAAGAGCTTACCGAGACACCAATCGTCCATGTAATATTCGTTGTCTGCAGTTGGTAAAACAATAACATTTATAATAGGTCTACAAGAGGTATACCGCAAACTCAACAATCGGATTGGTTTCAATATAACCCGAAGCAAAATGAGTCATGGATGATCGTGGAGTTTTATACACGTCAAGGTAAAGTAAAACCTACTAACCTGTAGTATCGAATTTTAATCGATTGGATGTGAAATGATATGATTGGATGAAATTATTTCCTTTGCTACATTATCCCCCTCGCCCATTCCGATGCTCATGCATGGATTTTCCGCTCGCAAAAAAGAAAATGGCCATAGCTTTTTTTTCGAGATAACGAGAAAAACTTAGGTATGGAGACGACATGTGCAGCATAATTCAATTTTCACACGTCCGTTCACGACCGCGATAAAAATATTCCTGCCATTCAACGAATACTCAGAAAAGATTGGAAAGTTAGAATGCGCTGGCATATAGGCGAGTTTCAGCTGACGTCACTGTTTACATTCTGCTTCCTTAGCATACAAGTTAAGTCGTAGAAAGAACAGAGGTAAACCAAAACTGACTTTAAAACTTGAGAATGCTTATCAAAATCAATGAGTGACCGCACTTTCGTTTCTATCAAAGAGGAAATTACCACTCAAAAAAATGCAAATCAGCTGGAGGCAAGAAAGATAACGAGCCTTACATTCTTTGTAAAACTTCCAATTTTTAAAACCATATCTCGGAAAGATTAACTCAGCATATCAATCTCATATTTTTGAACAGAGAAAGTTCCTTCTGTAGAAACACTTCATTATTCAGAAACTTTGTTTCTGTAGTTGAATTACAAAGAAGAGTACGTATGCTAATGAGGCAAAAAGCGTAAACAAAAACTCGCCTATCGGATCAAGCCAAACCATCAGGGAGAACTAAGCATGCCGTGACAAACTGCCAGACAAAAACAAAAACTGTTACTATAACAGATTTGGCGGAGCATTAAGGACACCTACTCAGTTATTTTAACAGTAAGCAGTTCTCTAAGTCTCTGTTCCCGAAGGAAGGGGGCCCAAGAAATAGGTCAGGTTTCAGGCTAACCCTCCTACAAACTATTTATTCCAAGTGATCTCAACCTGGAATAGGGTCAACGCTGGAAAAAATTGTTAACAACTCTAATCATAGGGCCTAAACATGAACCAACCTTTAAACTGTTCCAGGTTTTCCTGGGCTTGATGTACTACTCTTAGCAGTGGACGAGCAAGCTCTGGTCGGTGTTGCAACAAGCGAAAACCATTCCAAACATAAATGAGCTCCTATGTTGTAAGTATATCAGCAGAAGTAACATTGAAACAAACAAAAGTATCAGTAACAATAACAACAACATACATGGTAATAATGATAATCATAACTTAGATGGCTGCCATTGAAAAAAAAGGGGAGAAATAAAGTCTTATCAAGTTTTCAAACCAAAAGTTCGATTCCGGTGTGGTCCTATGTACAACTCATAAACAGTGCTCCCGTAAGATATTTACCAAATCCTAAGCAAGTTTCTCGATGTTTCTCAACAACTAAAAGAATCAACGAGCTCTAACTAAGAAGTTATTCCATTTCTCATTTAGCACAGGCCAGCTGAAACAGATTTCAAAGGACTTTCCTTTTTTGTTTTTTTCAATGTCGACTTCCAATTGTGGTTTCACTGCTTCATGAAAACAACAAATTCTATAAGATCAGCTGCATACTTGTTTTTGAGCCAATCATATGTCCATAATGTTCTCGCATTGATGTTTCGTTGGGGATTTAAAAAAATCATGTCTTCGATCCAACCACATATCGTAGCAAGCAATGGCAAGTTTAATCAATGCTTTAGGGTGCCGTATTTTTTGGTGACCATGACCTTATTCATAAATGACATCTATTTCTATAACATAGAGGGCAAAATTACTTCGAGCTGATTGGCTAACAGCGGGGACATTTTTTCTTAATTCAGGGCAAAATTACTTAGCGCTGATTGGTCGCTGGTACATTTTCCGAAAATTTCAAAAAATCTCAAAAATGCCTTAGAAACATTTTCCGAAGATGTTCGAAAATTTCCGAAGATTTCCGAACGTTTCCGAACATCTCCAAAGATTTTCCGATTTTTTTTAAACTCATAAAAATGCCTTAAAAACGATTTTAAACCTCTTCCGAACATTTCCGATTGTTTTCAGAAGTTGCAAAGATTTTGTTTTATTTGGGAGAAATGAGTTAAGTTATGCAACGCCTTCTCGTGGGATCTCGCGGAGAATGAAAAATTTTGCACTCGATGTCATAAACATGTAATCGCCTGGTTCCTCGTAAAGTTTAGGATTAATATCAATTGCCCTCGTCGCTTTGGAAAAAGTTGAAAACACTCGTGAATTTAATCCTAAATTTTACTCGGCCCCATGCGATTACCTATACTAATATTTTCTCCAATCAAATAAGCCTTACTAGCCTCATTCTTGAATTAAACGTCGTCAACGTTCAAATTGCAGTTACATTGCATTCTAACGTGCAGCTGTTGAACTCATTTGTCGTCGTCGTCGTCGATCTTGTTTTAATTGCTTAAGATCCTTAATAACGTGATGATGATACAATTAAGTTACCATCAAGTGACATCTTAGAGAAAACATCTTAGCAACAATTTTCAGTGACTTGAATTTATTCGTATTTGAAGCAGATCGCAATACTCACAATGCCTGGAAGAAAAAGACGTTTATCCTGTTTGAAAAACTTGTTAGCCTTGTGAATAGCAAACTTTTCAAATGGAATCGACTTCCCTGCAATACGCTGCTTGAAGTCTGGAAGATGCCTGAAAAAAAAACGGCCTCGTTAAGAACAGGTACCAAGTGAAAATTGATTGAAAAGTTTGATCATGCAGATAAAACATTGTGTATAACCACACAATTACACACAATCTTTTAGAAAAATACACATCAAGTAATGGTTTGGAAGTAGTTAAGAAAGTACAAAACACGCAAAGCATCACGGTAGTTAAGTGAAAGTCCATGAAACAACTCAACAAACCTGAACAAGTATTCCTCCGAGTCCTTCTCACCGCGGTCGCTGTGTTCTGGTATTTCCTGATTCACCTCCTTGGCCATCATTCTAAAGGCTGCTTTCTGATACATATAGACTGTCTGAATAAGAAAATTAGTTTCATTTGATTACATGTATATATCCTTGTATAAACACATACTCAGAGTATCAAAAGGAAACTTTAATACACAGCTGACGGCCTCAATGCTTGATGGCACGTCAATGTATTCCTGTTCGAGAGAGCATTTTGGAGTTGGTGACTTGCCAAGGCTTTTAGCTGTGGTGTTACAAACTTGCTTACCAAGGGAGGGGGTGGGGGTGGGTTAGTGGTCTATATAGACGCAGTACTCACAACAATGCTTCATGATCATGTCCCAGGCCATGAGGTTTTAGCTCAATCAAATTCTTACTTAAGCCAATGGTACCGTAACTTCAAGAATAGTATAAATTCAGAGTAATATAACTGAATGATATTTTGACGCACCTTGGACCATCGACTTTCCTTCTGTAAAATGGCATTGTAGTAATATGCCTTAGGCCAGTCGTTTTCTAAACTACAAGACAGTAAGCATCAACAAGGTCATTTATAAACACAAGATTTTTACAATCATCCAAGATGACTAAAATACTTAGCAAATCACAGAAACTCTACTTCGTGTCAATGAACAGTTTTCTTTCTCTAATTCATTTTCTGCCATCTTGATTAACTGTGGGTTCATCGCCACAGGTGACGGTCATCAAACATTCGTCTACTGTTGCACAACTTCTAGTGCAACCCACTTCTTTTGAAACACATTCAAAAGAACGGGCTAAATCTTCTTCATATATGTATAGATTAATAAAGGGACGGGCAGAAAAACACTGAAGAAAATAGGAAAGTAAGACAAACTACACAAAAATACGAAAACAGAAGCCTGTGCAGCACTCAACCGTACAAATCTACACAAGCGTTGTATTATTTTTTTTTGTCAAAAACATCACCTGACCTACCAGTAGCACCACATGAGTTCCCAGTAGCATATATGGTGAAATTGTTTCCACTCCATCTGGGTAGATATCGAGTCATTGTACCGTTGAATCGCCTAAAATGCGTTAGAGTCAAATAGGCTCAATATGCAAAAGGCACCAACTTTAATCGTTGTTAAATTTAGCGACTGTGTTTAACCAAGACTGATAAATTTCTAATTAATCACTTTTTGTAGCTACAGCTGATATCAGTGGTAGCTACTTTGTCATCGTGTCATTAGTTTATGCTTGATTGACAGCTATGATGACAAATGTTCAGCTGGAAAAAAATACTCCAAAATTTCAGAAAGTTTGAAAGTGTGTTGACGCCCTGACCAGAGACCGTAAAGGGCACTGACCACCTCCAGTTGAAACTGCAAATTCTTTGAAGAAATTTATAAATATGCGTGGTATGGTAGCTCGTCTAGACTCTAGAGTGTCAACGGCAAAAACACTGGTACAAATCTGTTTGCTTGACAGTTCTTGCACCTTTCCAGTCTCTCCGTATCAGTCAAGAAAGGAAAAATAACTAGCTTTGTCTTAATTATCTTTATAACTTCTTCTTGGGGTTTCATACAAAATCCTTTCTCCTGCCTCAGTGACTCATAGGGCCGACGCTTATCTCCGGTTTCTGTAGTGTTTTAAAAGCGGATGAGAGTTGTTGACTCCCCCTGAACAGAGCACTAATCTATCGCAGGTTAGGCCCCAGCAGAACTGGTACTCATTTATACAGCTGGGTCGGCTAGTACAAAGTCAGGTAAAGTGTCTTTGTCAAGGACAAAACACTGTGGTCTTTGCGGGGCTCGAACTCGCGACCTTAGGATTACCAGTCAAACACGCTAACCGCTCTGCCACTGCGCTGCCGACCTTCTTTATCATCACACTGACAAGTCAGCGAATCAAGATTTTGTTTCGTGCCTACCATGTAGGTATTGTTTAGCGCACATGCGCAAGAAATAACCAAATATCTGATTTCACATTTTCCGTTCCATTATCACAGGAAATCCAAATGATCCAGATCTTAGGAATCGGAATTTGAATTGTGCCCATAATCTAGTACGGTGTAGAGTATGGGTCAGAGACATACCTAATAAAAACCAAGCGATTAACATACCTCGTCCAATTTGCCCTGAACTTGTTTGGTGCGTCCATCGTAATAAAGGAAGATTGCTCCCTAGATCATTCGAGCACATTCAGTTTAAGTTCGATTAAAGTACGATTTAAAAAAAAAATGAAACATGCATTTAAAACTTCATTACTTAAAACATTAACAAATGTTGCTGAATGAAAGCGTTTGTGTACAAATGAGTCGCAATTTTTTCTTACCTTTGGAAACGCTTTAAGAAACGGCTGGATTATTTCTTCTGCCAGAGCAATGTTACCGTCGCCAATTCCTGTTTAAAACATTGATAAAGCGTTAAAAAAAACTAAACTGAGAAAGATCTTGCTGTAAAGTTTTCCTCGTCAAGATCAACTTTAAGCATGCAACAGCATGTACAATCAATTAACCAATCAATTAGCTAATTATCCAACCAATTAATTAATTAATGAATTAATTAATTAATTAATTAATCAACCGATCAATTAATCAACAAATCAATCAATCAGCCAATCAATCAATTAACAAAACAATCAATCAATCAATCAATCAATCAATCGTTTAACCATTTGCATTTGTAACGGTTTGGAAATACCTAACACCATTCATTGAACATAGTTTTCCTGTTCTCACTACGGGCATTAAATTATTGATTGTTTAATAATTGTTAACAATTTCGTAATCTTTTTTCTTCACTACAATCATTGCATGATAAACAGAATTCGAAATTATATATTTTTCCCACACCATCGACTTAGTTAATAAGATAGCAATTTTAGATAATCCTAACACAGACTGTTCGCATGAACAGTCGCTTGCAGGTTATTACTATCAGGTCATTGTACTGTGTCCTTGAACAAGATACTTTTTCAAGCTTGTTCCAGTTCACTCGGCTGTACAAATGAGTACCAGCTTTTACTGGGGGCTAAATTGTGATGGATTAGTGTCCTGTCCAGGGAGAGTCAAAGACTCTCATTCGCTTAACACTACGGAAACTAGAGATAAGCGCCGGCTACAAGGCTCTATAAAGGATAAAGATTAAGCTCTTACTATTCATGCCAGTAAGGTGCACTCACCTAAATAGTAACAGACTACAGTATGGTATCCCAGCAGCACCATCGCGCACATTGGAGATCGAAGACTTTGAGTTTTGCAGCCTTTCTCAAGCTGCTCCAAACCGTAATACTAACAACAGCAGTGGAAGAAATAAATCAAAAACTCTTTTTAACTGTGACGAATAAAAAATGTTTGGCTTAATATATTTATACTTTAGTTTGACGAGAAAACACTAGAATGTGCGGTTTTCGGAGAGCAAGTCTTATTTCAGTTCGAGTGAGGTAGAATTGAAAGATCGTTGTAGCCATGTTCATCTCAAACGAGATGAAGAAGTCACGTGTTTATTCTTACCTTATCACCTGAAAACCCAATCCATTCCAAAAGTTTTAGTATTTTAGCCGGCAATAGAGACAACAACTGAAAAAAAAATATAAAAAATATACAGTTGGCCACTTATCACTGTTATAATGCTACTCCAAAACAGAGATTCTGGACATTCATCTGTAAAGGCACACCAAACGATGTATTTATCAGCACCACAACTGTTATTTTTAACATAATCAAAATTCTTATCATTGTCATCAAACTTGTTTTTATCATTAAAATTATTATCTTCATCATAAATACATGCAAATATTTGAAACCGGATCTCGTCATAATAAGAAATTAAAAACTTTGGTCTCGAATAGATACCTTATTTTTTAAAATTTTCGTCATAGTTGTTATCATCATCATCATCAATAATA
>JAOBRD020465891.1:0-17937 GCA_027575215.2 Hydrozoanthus sils | reverse complement strand
GAGTACATCAAATGCCGTCGCGCGCACCCTCCCGCAAAAAATCCTGGTAAACAAGCTTCTTTTACTTGTATGTTTACATTGCTTTGATCAACAGAAATAAATGGCTGGTTAATCCCTGAACAACACACTTTACCTGACTTTATTCCAATCAACTCAGCTGTATAAATGAGTACCAGTTCTGCTTGGAGCTAACCTGCAATAAATTAGTGTTCTGTCCAGGCAGAGTCAAAAACTCTCATCCGCTTAAAACTACGGAAACCGGAGATTAGCCCCGGCCCTAAGAGCCACTTAGACTCGAGAAAGGATTTAGCTTTGGCTAGCTTAGTACCATTTTATCAACGGCCATATACATGGAAAGCCATCGAGTAGCTGTTTATCGTGATATAACAACTATATGCTAGTGTCAGCGGAAAAAAAATTAAGCGTAGAGTAGTTTTCGGTTTAACTTACCGAGTCGAGGTTTTGTTCAACAAACTGAACCACGGCCATCAGATTGCGAAGATCCAGAACAAGCTGGTGCAGTTTGTTTCCAGTGGTTCTGCCGCCGACAAAGGACTTGAAATGATGAACGGCTTGGCGAAGGGGCGGAACAAACTGCTTCAGTATTTTGTAACATTCCGTAAATATCCAGGAAGCCTGTGGTGGTAAAACCTAATCAGTTGCAGTCGACAGCTTGACCATGCAATTGGCGTATGACTAGCCCCCTAACAGGCTTACTAGCTACTAATTACCAAGACTGCTTTGACGACCAAGAAATCTCTCCCCTCCCCCTCCCCCTCCATAAAAAAACAGTCCCTCTTTGGCATAAAATTAATCTGTACATCATATCAACCAAGCGGTGTTTATCATGTGACACATAAGAGTCTGGAAACTAAAAATGATAATAATAATAATAATAATTTTAATAATAATAATAATAATAATAATAATAATCTCTACATTAACTACGTAAAATTTCATTACAAACGTGGTACACAAGTTTTAACTTAGTTTTAGTTCTGAAAAACTATTGAAAATTGCATTGTAAGATCTAAAAATGTTATTTATAGCATTTGTCAGGAATAAGTAAACATAACAACTTATAAAATTCAACATTTATAGGAGGTTCAAACTTCGTTGATAAAAATTTAAGCGTCTTACCGTTTGCTTGTTAGTCACTTTAGGCAGTGAATATAAACTGGGTAGAAAATCGCTTCTGTAACTGAAAATTGTCTTATTGGAGGAACTAGGCCAAGTTGTTGTCTGAAAATGACAAGCAATGATTAGCGGCTTTATCAATTTATTTACCGATTAACCATTAAATAGTGTAGTGTAAAAGTGTCAACATATCAGCTAATCAGTCATCCAATCGATGAATCAATTTGTTGTCCGATCATTCAACCAAGCTGTCAATTTATTTACTAATCAACTATTCAATAGAGCAGTCAATGTGTTAGCTAATCTGTCATTCAATCGAGCAATCAATTACTAAGCAAGCTAGTCAACCCATAGTCAGGTAAACCACTTTGCTCGTTATTACTTATTCAATCAGCAAAAATCCTGAGCCCATCATTCAGTTACACAGCTGTAGTTAGTTTTAGAACATTACATCGTTTTACATTACGTACAACTTTGTTGAACAACCGCTGTGTGTTGCTTCCCAGACTGCTGGCTTGAGGTATCGCTGAACGCATCAGTCTCCTAACATAGTCTTGTCCTTGACAAGTCGGGTTGACTGGTTGGCTTGGCGTAGGTACGGGAGTTCCCACCACAAACAATATTGCTTGTATGCTATACACAACGATCAGTTTCTCGCTTATGGTTCCTGTGCAACGAAGACAAAACCCCAAGTGTTATAATCCTAAAAAATGGCTTGTATAACTCGGCCAGGTTGTTCGTAAGCCGCTAAATTTCAACACAACTGGGTTAAGGAAAAACTCAATAGATATGTTTTAGAAATGGAAGGTTTGCTTTGCGCGTGCTTACAAACACTGCTAAGAATTTCAAACAAAACAAGCGTGTCAACCACAAATTTCCAAGGCAAGTCAGTTAACCGTGATCGTAGCTGGAGCACGAGCATGTCTAGATTAAACTTGACTCTGAGGTAGGGGCACAGCGGACGTGTGGCTTTGGGGCGAGTAATGTTCTCTTACTGGTCATTTTTGAAAGCGTTCATTTGTTACAAAACCTTTTCATTCAATAAATTGTGCTGAACTTAGTAGGGCTAGCTATAGAAAGAGAGTTTGGGGAACTGACCAGCCGGAGGTTAAGATGACTTTTTTGACGTTTGTGAAATATATTTTGTACAATTAATTTCGACTGGCCATACCAGTCTTCATCAGGTACAATTGAGAATCGTTACAAATTCACATGAAATATATGTATAAAAAGTGAGTATGGCCAGTCGAAACTATTGTACAAAATATATTTCACAAACGTCGTATTGGCCTTGCTTTTTAATTCGTATAATTCAATTTTTTTAAGCCAATTTAATCATCTATTGATCCGACAAAAGCAGAATCTTCGTAAACGCTTGCCTGCATTTTATTCCTTCAGTTAAGATGACACTTGAGTGAGATCGGTACTATTTTAAAAGAGAGATGACATGGGCTTGCCATACACTCTTTCTTTTTGTTGTAAAAATGTTTTCATTTTGGGCCGATCGATCGAGCCGCTGAATGTTCTGATACGTGTTTGGAGTACACGCTAGCGCTTTTTAGAAGAACAACGAGGTTTGTAAAAATTTACTATTTTTATAATAGAAAGGCATACTCCTTTTCTTTTCTTCTCTGAAGCGCAAACTTTCCAGAAGCAAAGCAAACTATAATGAATTCAAATGAGTGAATCCAAAGTTCTTGCCAATTCTTCAGTCTCTGGTGTGTTCTTAGCATGTTCTTAAATTTTGGCTGATTCTTAGCTTGGTCGTTAATTCTTATAAAAAAGAAGTTTATACAAAGAGGATGTAACTCACCTATCATTGTTTCGTGAAATTTTGATCAATCTTTTCTTGTCTTGACTTCTTCTCTAGAACCTCGACTTCAACTGAAAACTTATTGAGAAGTGCTAAAGATTTATAGAATCCTGAAATACGTTCATTTCTTATATTTAGGTTAGGGAAATATTCGAGGTACTTACTTTTTTCTCATCACTTTTTAATTTTGCAAATCCTCTTTTACTTCCGTTATGGAAATCTTTCTCCTTCTCTTCCGTTTTATAAGGGGAAAAGCTAAATAAATAATTTAAATTGAAAAATGTTAATTTTAGCCAATTCTGTTTACATGGGAGATTCGAACTGACTGAACGAGAAAAGAAAATCTTACGCAATTCCAAAGGTTTAAGAATCCATGTTATGATTGCGTTAACTTACCAGAAATTGTTTTGAGCTTGCCTACCCGGAATTACCCGCCTTGGCCCCACAATGAACTCATTGCCGCGTTGATGTCAAGCTTAAAATGGTAGTTTACATGCTTTTGGCTTGTAACGACTTAACATGATAAAGATAAAATGCACATTTTTGTTTCTTATAATCTATCGAACAAATTTTACTCAAAGTTATTAACTAAAAAAATTCTTGGAACAAAACGTACAATTAAATCGAGAACTACAGTACGGAAAGTTATTCGTCTCAAAAAACACAATTTGGAATCTCCCCCGCCGTTTACTTTATTTGCACTTTTGAAAGTTTGTCATAGCTTGATATTACGTACTGATAAGCTCGATTGAATTCAGTCTTATTTCCGGCATTCAAATAATACTGATAGTTTTATAATAACTTTGTTTGATCATGATGTTCCCTACATCTAAATATTACAACGTATAGTTTATTTCGATCCTGAATCAGCCAAAAAGTTACTGACGTACAAGTTTATTTGTTGTATGTGTTGTTGAGAAATCAATAATCTAATCAAGCCAATTATTAATTTCCGTTATTGATTAACACTTTAAAATTGTTTTAATTCCTTGGAAATGAAAGGTATTCGTAATGCTGTGTCCAGTGTTAGAGGCTTAATCGGCAAAAAATGTCTGACTTCTGTTTTCACCAAAGCGCTAGCCCTTGCAATAGTTTGTTCCGGCCAGCCCTAAGCCGAGTTTATCCGGAACACCAACTGTTTATAAATACACGTATGATAACATAATGAGAAGGGTTTTGATCATTCTTTTAAATAAAGTTTACTAATAACAATACAAAACTGCTTTAAAACTCCCAATCACGATTCTAAGATGGTTGTATTATTGTTTACATTTCCGAGAATCGAAACACCTTTCTCAGAAAATCACTAACTATAGGATGGGTTCTTCGCACGTCATAGCTCGAGTTCTAGAGGCGGTGCAGAATTTTTCATTTTCATATCGAATTTATATACTTTACAATCAACTTGTGGTTTTTATAACCGAGGAAATGATTTCTTTAAAGAGGAAGGAAAGTTCGAATCCTACTCAGGTCAGTGGAAAACTGAGAAAGACGACACGCAAACTTTACCGTTGTGAAATGCGATCTCCAAATCTGCGGGAAATAATAAAGTGATTTTTGGAAACAGGTACGAAAGTGTTCTTTTAAACTTTTTAGAGATACGATCGAACTACGATGTTTATCTTTTTTTGACTACGAGATCAATCAAAATTATTCCAAGTATATAGTTGTCAAATGACGCTGCTAAATTGTCCTGTCAACAAAACTAAAAACGGCGGAAGGCAGTAATGATTGAATATAAAAAGAAACACAAGGTGTTTATGATCGTATTAATGCCGCCTGGTTGAATTATATATAACTATAGGTAAATATGGTAGTGATGTTTCAAACTAAACGTTTTCCATCTTTAAATCATCAGAGAAATTTGTAATCCTAACGATACTGCAAATAAGTTTTGTAACTTCTTTACCAATATAGGGAAAAGTCTTGCAAATCAATTACCATCTACTAATATTTCACCTAACAGTTTTCTCACAAATAGAGAATTGCAATCTATTTTCCTCAAACCAGTCACAGAAGAGGAAATTATAGAAATTTCTTGACATTTTAAATCAGGAAAGGCAGCTGGTTTTGAAAGGGTAAGCACGACTCATGTCAAAACCAGTATCACAGCTTTTGCTGGATCATTAAGCTATTTAATCAACGTATCCATTTCTACAGGTATTGTCCCTGATAATATTGAATTAGCAAAAATTATACCTATATATAAAAGCGAATCTTACCCCAGCTTTACAAATTATCGACCTATTTCAATATTGTCTGCTTTCTCTATTTTTTTGAAAAAATTATTTTTGAAAGGTTTGTTGATTTCCTAGACAAACACAATGTATTCTATGAGGATCAGTATGGTTTCAGACAAAACACCTCCACCAGTATGGCTGTGATACAACTTGTACATCAAATTTCTAATGCAATCGACAACAAAAATACATCTGCTGGTATTTTTCTTGATTTGTCAAAAGCCTTTGATACTGTTAATCACGCTATTCTTTTAAGTAAATTAGAACATTATGGAATACGAGGCATTGGTCTTGATTGGATTAAGAATTATCTTTATAATCGCAAACAACATATTGAATACAATGAAGTATGCTCAGATTTAAACATAAATTGTGGAATTCCCCAGGGAAGTATTCTTGGACCACTGTTATTCATATTGTACGTTAATGACTTTTCTAATTCTTCTAACTTGTAAAAATTTATATTGTTTGCCGATGATACTAACATCTTCTATTCTTGTCGCAACCTTGATTCACTAAATACTGCCTTGAACATAGAACAGTGGCTTATAGTTAATAAACTATCAATAAACATCAAAAAAACAAAATATGTTATTTTCAGGACCAGACAAAAAAGAATAGATAATTTAAACCTCATGATAAAAATTAATAATGAAAAAATCGAATGTAAACGTAGTATAAAATTTCTAGGGGTAATGATTGATCAACATCTCTCTTGGAAAGATCATATTGGCATTGCTGCATGTAAAATATCTAGAACTATAGGAATTATTTCTAAAAAAAAATATTTTATCTCTGAAACATCACTCTTACGGCTATATCACTCGTTTGTTTATCCTTACCTATACTATGGTAACATTGTTTGGGGCTCTGCTTTTAAATCCAACCTCAAAAGATTGAATGTGTTGCAAAATCGAATCATTCGCATCATCACTAAATCACCATTTGATGCTCATACTACACCACTTTTTCAAAAATACCATTTATAAACACTTGACAATATACATTTATATCAAATAGGTTTAATTATGTTTTCAGTACACTCAAATTCTATTCCAGACACATTTCAAACTATGTTTAGTAAAAATTTTGAAACTCATCATTACGCTATACCAGACAAGCAAATAATTATAAAGTCTACTTTAGCAGGACTAATATACCCAAATTCCCTATTGTCTCATCTGGTCCAAGATTATGGAATTCTTTTCCCAATGAACTTAAATCTAAACAATCATTGTCTTGCTTCAAAAGTAATCTAAAAAAACATTTAATTAATCCACACAATACAGAGTCCAATCAATTTCTTGAAACAGATCCGAGTGTATTGAAAAATGTCATTAATTTTATTAGTTGAGGCAGTATTAAAGTATAAGCCTGTGGCTCCTTTTAATTTCTGCCTCACCACTACAGATACAATCTATGTTGATGAATGTTAAATGGGCGTAACAATTTTACTGATATATATCTCTGTTGTTACATATATACAACTTATAGTATGTATCTGTAATGGTAATTTGAAAATAAAGATTGATTGATTGAAAAAAAAAATCTCAAAAGCTGCCAACGCAACGACAAGCACATGCGCAAGGAAACAAATATCTTTCTTTAACAAATAAACTAAACACGCGCGCTCTATAAAGACAGACTCCAACATGATTTATGCTTTTTATTAAAATTGAACTGCATTTGTAGTGTTTTTTTATTTTTATTCGTTAACCGATTAAAAAATTTAAAGTTTGAGCTGGAACCTCTGGGGCTAAGAAATGGTTAAATTAACTGATGTCTTTTTTGCATTTTTACGGAACTATTTTTATTTCTAAAGAATATTGGCAGCATGCCAATTTCCTTTCATCACTGAGCCACTTACTTGCCTATCTGGGAAGCCATTAACCCTGGGTTAAATTCTTAACCTAAAATCTTGTTTTCAACCTTACAAAGACTGATTTGACTGTTAATTTTGAGTTCACAATAATTTTCCGTGGAAATCTAACAAGAACTGCAAACCTTTTCTTAGAGAAGACTGAAGTTTCTGCTTGAATATTGGCTTAACCCAGGTTAAAGTTAACCAGCCTTTGAACAACCCAGCTCAGTTGGAACATGGTGTTTCAACCCCAAATTTTAAAGTTTTTAAATCCCGCAAAACTCAGACGATAGAAGGCTCTGAATCTTATTTTTCCACAATAAGCAAAACTTTCGGACGATTTTTACAGCAAGCCAATCAACCTTTAAAATTACCTCGCAATTTTTGTATTTTGCTGACTGAATACTCAGCAATTGTATCACCAAAAACAATCGGCAACCTAATTGCAATACTAGGGACCTTAAGAAACGTCGAGAACGATCGGTTTTTCCCACAAGAAACGTCAATTTTACGTTTCCCCCAAGACCCCACCCTCACCCTTAGAAACGTCAAAAATATTTATCGATATTTTTGTGCTCTGAAAACATTGTAAAGGTACGACTTTATTTAAAATGTCTTCGATTAATTTCCATCAAAGTCAGTTTTATCATTAAATGCTTCGATAAAGATTTGATTCTGCTCAAACGTCTGTGAGTCTTCTGATTCATAAAACAGTAATCGTCTAACTTATGACCGAATGCAATAGGCAACAAAATATAGAACACGTTCTGGAGAAAAAAGTTACATAAGCTGTCAGCAATGACCGCGAGCTCAACAGAAACGAATGAACTTGCGGTTGATTTCATCGATTTCTTGGCTCGCTGTGAAGAATACTTGATATAGTTTCAAACTAAACATTGTATAAACACCATTTTAAGAAATATACAACGAACAGCAAGTCTTGACAGCGCTGAAAGTATAATGAAATTATCAAAGATACCACTTTCTCGCGTAAGTAAACACAAAGTATTAGACTCAGATCTCAGACTGCTATATAAACAACACAAATTTTGTGAAAAACATATGGAACTGACCAATGAATATATGGCAAAAGTTATTTCACATCCCTTTCCAAAATGTTTCCAAAAAGTCCAGAATTTTTTAACAAAATTATCGAATTTCCCACGACGTGTCACAGAGAAACGTCCAAACGTAAAACTGACGTTTATTGTGGGCAAAATCGATATGTTAGGCTTCCCTAAGAAAATGAGCTTAAACGTTGCAATTTTCAAAACGACAGCGTATAGGTGACCCGCACGATGCACTCCAACACACAGCTGTTGTATTAACTACTGTTATATACCTAGACTTCACAAATGTTTTCTGCCGTTGTTGCCCTCCTTGTTGCTTAAAAGGCCAAGAAAATGAAAAATACACACTCGCAAAGTGGACATGCTTAAGCTTATGCTTGTTACACAGATACTCACACTAGTAAAACAAACGACATAAGCATAAGCACAAACACAAGGGAAAGAAAAATGTTTCTTTTTCTTGTGCTTGTTCTTGTGCTTATCTCACAAGTATGAATAAGGCTTAAGCAGGATAACAATGCCCTGTGCGATCAAATTTTCTGATTAACTGTTACTTAGGGTTCAATTTCTTCACTGTATAAATGCTATATATCTTAATTGTGTTACTTGACGTATTAAAATGAGTTTCACTGCTGATGATACTTCAATAAACACTCTTGACTTTAGCTATTGACAGGAATAGGGTCAATGATGTTTTCAGCTGGCTCTCTCCCTGCTGCTCTTTGAGGCATTATCACATAGGGTGCCTGCCTTCGATCTTCGATATACAACCACCTGTTAATAATAATGACAAAGATGATGATAATAGTAACAATTATAATAATATAAATAAACTAAAATCTACAAACCTTTTGGGTAATAAAAAAAAGAATTCAAAACAACTACTATAAAGATTCAAATTCAAAATAAAAATTCAAAATAAAATTCGATAATAAAACTCTCCTGATTGATAGGTTATCTAGCCCAGCTGAGCTATTATTATCATTATTATTATTATTACTATTATTATTATTATCATTATCATTATCATTATCATTATCATTGTCACTGTCATTGTCATTGTCATTGTCATTGTCATTGTCATTGTCATTGTCATTGTCATTATTATCATTAATATTATTAATGTTTTCATCTCTGTAAAAGCTCCTACTCATTTTCTTAACCCTTTCACTGCTGACAAGTTAATCAGCATCTATTCTATTACCTAACTCATAAAAATAAGTCATTTTGTTAATAAGAAAATGGAAATTGATGAAAAGCGGAATTGTCCTAAACTGGTAAAAGGCAAAGTACAGGTTCTTGTTTAGAGAATTGAGCAATATCATATGCCATTTCGGGTATACACTGAACTTGAGAAACTTCAAAGACTCCTTTGATAGTTTTTTTTACCTGACATTTCCTGTTGTAAAATAAAATAGGGTTAGGATTAATAGATTTTGCATTTTTGGGGGGAAGGATTTGAAGAAGAGTAGAAAGACAATTCTTCACTCTAAATTGCAGTCTGCTGTATAGTTGGGAAAAATCCCTTCTGGGTTTTTTTTTTGTTTCTTTGCAAAAAAGAATACATGTAACCTTACTGAAGCACGAAATTTTGAATTTTACTAAAGAGTTGCACCCTAAGATCATGTATTTGAGCACAACCCATGAAAGTTGTATTTTTCTTTGTCCTGAATGACCTGTAAGTCAATTGAGCTTAGTAACAGACTCAAAGAACCTCATTTGACTAAGGGACAGGGTTTCAGTAGAAGCCAGCAACTGGCAAATTTTGCCACCTACTTCTCAAATCACCACTGCCTACTTTCCAAGTTTCTTGCTGACCCCCTAGGGATACATGCATATGTGCAGTTAACTACTTTATTATGGTCTGCCATGTACTTCAAAACTTATTGGAACCCCTGCAGGGATCTGCATGTTTTTGCATGTTTTACTATACACATACTGTACTTACAAAAGTGTTGCTATTGGAACCAGCAGCAAGCCTGCTATGAGGAAGAAGCAGAACCCACGATGCCAATACACAGTACTACTGTAAACACTGTTGAAGATGACAGAGGCAAGTAGCACGAACAGCACTTCCATAAATGCAACTGCTGCATACATGGTACCTGTACAAAACAACATAGATCTCTCTCTAAAATGGCTCTCAAACTTTATTAGGACTGGGATTTAGTGCTTGAGAGTGAGGTCATAAAGGTCTCATTACTAAAAGAGAAAATCTACTCTGTGCAGTCTTGTGTGTCAAACTCATTCACTTCACCAAATTGAGTTCCTTATCAAGCACCTCAAAGTGCAGTGAGTGGCTGACACAAAAAATCAAGCAGAGCACTATAGACTTTGTTAACTAATAAGCTTTATCAGGTCTCACTTTCCTGTACTCATGTCCAGTCCTAACCAGATCTATTCTGTCATGAAAAAAATATGCTTGTTTTTACCCATTGTTCCCCAAACATGTGATACAAACCAAACTAGCACACCAATAGCAACAATTTTGACAACCAGCAAATTTTAAAAGTTAAATGACCACCTTACAGTTTGCTCAGCTTCTAATTGCTTCCAAATCTTGCTAGACTTTGCAAGTAATTTGGATCTGAACTACTTCTTAGGGGCTACATTGAAAGTTTTTGACAAGCATCCCAGCCCCAAAAAGTTTGGAGTCCTTCCCTCCCTCTGAATTCATAAAAACTAGTTTTTAGCATACAACATATATATTGGGCCAGTTATTAAAGCAAACCTTAAAGTGAAAGGGATAGTTCATTGTGGAATATAAATTATTAGAACCATTGGAACTTAATCAATTGTCTCATGATTTCTGTCATAAGTAGATAAACACACTATTTCAACTGCTGCAGTTAATCTTCATCAGGCGACTGGATGATTGCATTCATCTAGTTATGACCAAAATCCTGCAACAATCAAATACATTTGTTTCATTGAAGCAAACCTTGTTCATCTGGTTGCACCAGCTTAGACATCACTGATCTCACAGATGGAATAGGCATTCCACCTCCAATGTTAAATATGGTACCTAGTAACAACATTAACATAAAAATCATACATATATATATCACAGTTGTTAAATTGATTATTAAATTGATTATATTACATGCTTCACAAATTTCTCTAACAATGATAATAGTAATAAGTCTTTAATAATTAATCTCAGATAAAAATACAAATGCTTTTAGTTACAAAGGTGCAAATATCATTTAAAATATCTGCTTGACCAAAAGTTAATGAACTTTACACATTATCTAGACTTGTCTAATCTTTGATGCAAGTTAAATTCTCTGACAAGTTTGGTGTTATTTTGTATGCGCCCTGTTTTCATTCTCCTACAGTCTGTTCTGTTGCAAGCATTTACTAATGATTTTCCCCAAATTAAAGGCATTTATTAACACTTTCAGCCCCTGCCTGTTTATCAGCATCTAAACTCTCCTAGTTATAAAACTCATACAAAATCAGGTGTCTGGTGATGAGAAAATACAAATTGATCATGACAGCTCAACTACTGAAGATGAAAGGCAAAGTTCTCCTAAACTGGTGTTATGAAATAATTTTATATGGGTTCCAGTTGGGAGAACTTAGAAACATATAATTTGACATGGTTAGGGCTAAAAGGTTTAAATAATTCTAACGACAACTGCAACTACAAGGTATGAACATTTAGTGTTTTCAACTGATGGAAGTAGTTTGACAGGCAAATTTCCAATCTTTTGTACATGATTATGATTCAACAATATTTCTAAAAGTGGAAGTATGCAATTGGGCAGAATAGATCGTGTGAAGTGCCTTCACCAGGCTTTTTTCTTACACAGAGGGATAAATACTCACTTGTACCTAAAACCAAAAAAAACTGACATAATTTCAATAATTTTATCATTACCCAGAAGTTCAAGATATTGTTTATTAATTGTTTTGGTTAATCTTGATTTTGGAAGGAAATTTTTGTGTCCAAAAAAAATATTTTTGCGAGCTATCTTCTAGTCACCACCTAGTTCAATTCAGTGATAAAAGTATTTTGAACAATAACTGTAACAGCTTAATAACAGAGCAAACAAAATTATTTAAAAAATGTTTATTGGTGGCACAGTGGCTAAGCGGTTAGCATGTTCGGCTTGTAATCCTAAGGTTGCGAGTTCAAACCCCAGTCAGACCTTTGCGTTGTGTCTTTGGGTTAGACACTTTACCAGACTTATGCCAGTAAACTAAGCTGAATAAATGAGTACCAGTTCTGCTGGAGGCTAACCTGTGACTAGTGTCCTGTCCAGGGGGAGTCAAAGACTCTCATCCACTTAACACTAAGGAAACCAGAGATAAGCTCCGGCCTAATGGGCTGGTAGGCTCAAGGAAGGATTTAGCTCTTTTGTTGCATGGCTTAGTAAAAGTGAGCAAACAATTGAAGCCTAGTGCAAAAACAAGGCTAGTGACTTTGTAAATTATGAAACACCAAATTCTCCCAATGGTTATAAAGAGATAACAGGGATAATGTAGGGAGAGTTGACAACTTCATCAAAATCACTTAATATATAGTTTTTGCACTGGACCCTTCATTTATTCCAATGTGCTTGTATTAGGAATAAAAATAAGTCCAATGAATAAATCCCTGGACCTCTAGGGGAAGTTATGTGACCAATTCTTGGCCAATCTGCTAGAAATTTGACTTGCCATGAAATATACAGATTACTACATCTATTCTATGTTGTTCCATTATCTGGTAGTTTTTCAGCTTCTGGCCTGTTTAATTTGATACAAAAAAAAAACATAGCAAAGGTTATTCACTTAACACACTGACAGCATGGGGTATTTGGCTGACCTTAAAAAGGCTTAAAACTAAACCCTTTCTCAAGCCTAAATGGCTCATTAAGCCATCACTTAGAGAGTCATTAACTTCCGCTTGACAGGACCTTAATCTATCGCAGGTTAGCACCCAATAGAAGCTGGAACTCATTTATACAGTTGAGTCAACTGGAGCAAAGTCAGGTAAGGTGTCTTGTTGTATCAAGGACACAACACAGTTGTCTAACTGGGGCTTGAACTTGTGACCCTAGGATTACGAGTTGAACACACTAACCGCTTGCCCATCGAGTTGCCCACTAAAACAGGACAATCATTTCCTTTAACACCCTTACATATCTGGATTAGTTTTACTTACTGAGAAACATCATCCAAAAATTAGTAGCAAATCCAGTGAAAATGAACATTACAACCCAAAAGAGCATTCCAATAATGGCTATTGTGTAATCTGTCCATTGCAAGACACGTGACATAATAGGAATGCAGATGACAACTCCAATGCCGCGAATAAACATTCCAAGAGCCAAGTAATACCCAAGTATAGATGGTGAGAAGTTTAATGGAGATGCTTTGCTGTAAATAATTGCAATATCGTTGTAACCTCCAAACGCTAAAAACAAAAAGGATACATTTGTTTAATATGAACAAATAGTACAGTTCAATAAAACAAATATGTTCCAGCAAACAAAAAAAAATTAAACTGTACAGACTTCTTCACTTCATTTCTTTTCTTTTCTTTTCTGATTTAGGGCCTAATAGAGAAGGGGGATTAATAGAAGGAGGCTTACCAAAATGGGGTTATTAGAAATGGGTTACAAGAAATGGTTTACAAGAGGGGGGGGGAAGAAGGGGTGCTTAGTGCAAACTTGCCAACAATTTTCCTTTTATTCTTTTTAAGCCATCCCAAGTTAAAAACTGAAAATTATTGAAAGCCAGACCAACGATTTTTCTCTTACAATTTTAACCACCTTATGTGTAAAATAAGCAAGAAAATTGATGCAGAAAAATAATTTTCACTAATCTGCCAGAACTGCTCTTGCACTGTACTAAAATTTTGAGAGGAAAGGGTTTAGGATAGATGGGGAAATATAGGAACTTATAGGATACATTTTTGCTGAATAATCACCACCAAACTCAATTAACATCCTCAGGTTTAACTTTTTAAGTCATTTATTGCATAGCAATGGATTAGTTGATAGTATAATGGGCAAATTATTTGTTGACAGACTTCCATGAACAGAATTTGTTGGCAGGAAGTAAATGCTGCACACACTTACCACTTCAAATCATTTCTGGTTACTACATTAGGAAAAGGAAGAGAAACACACAAAGTCCTTTTTAGGACTATATTGCATTTATCAATTACTCTAACATTGAAGGTGAAGTGAATATCTGGTGAATAATCCCCAAGACAAAGTTGATATTCATTCAGTCTGAGACAGATAACTGTTTTAGTAAAATTGCTCAGGTGATTACCACAGACAAAAAAATAGTCATTGCCAAAGATTTGTGCAAAAAACATAGTAATTTGTTGTTTTCATTTGCTTACAGTTTCAACATCTGAAATGCTTTAATCTAGAGTTTTATCTTTCACTAACTATCACACTTGTCATAGGAAGTTTGTGTTACCTATGAAAAGTTTTATACAACCTCTATGCTTTTCAGAACAGTGTTTTAATTCAAGGAGTATTAAAACTCCTCCACTTACAGATCCACAAAAATAGAGGCAGCCATTTTGAAAAACTGCTCGCACTCACCTCACACAAGGTGATTATAGCCAGTGTTATATGTCAGCTTCCACCAATGAGATCAGCAGAAACTCTATAATCACCAGGGTAATTTTACTAAAAATCTAGATACAGGCTAATAAATGAATGAATTGGGTCCTAGCACCTTTGATTCTTGATTGGAAACTAAACCTACAACTTCTGAAGCTTTTTTGTTTCTTACCCATTACATTGATAGAAAACACGATGAACAGTAGCACGATCAGGTGAAGCCTGCCTCTGTTGGAGCGCTTTTTGATGATAACATTGGTCGCATTCTTGAAGTGTTCATGGAGAAGGAGAAGTGACCACCCCCCAGTGTACCTGTCAGGGGGGTGGTACGACTCTTGAAGGACGAAATTGATATATAACACAGTGAATACATGAAGTGCCAAAGCCAATCCAAACACTGCCATAAAACCACCTTTATCTAAAATAACTCCACCAATGAGATTGCCCGCCGTAGCCCCAAAGAATACCATAGACTCAAGCACACCAACACGCAAGGTCCTCTCCTCTTGGTTAGAAACATCTGATATATAAGCAAATACTGACAATATGACTGTAGCAAACCCGCCGAAGAAGCCAGATATTATGATTCCAATCAAAAGATAATTGACGTTAAGTGAAAAGAAATGTGCATTCAGAAGGTAATTTACATTGAGTAGAATGCTTCCTATGGGGGATAAAAGCATAACCATTCGACGTCCAACTCGGTCCGACCATGATCCATACACAAGTGAAGCAAATATCGAAGGAATTGCAAGACCTATCGATTGGTACAAAATCCACTCCGACGTAGCGGACGCAACATTATCATTTTGAGTTTTGAGGTCCTTGTGGTGGAGATTGCTACATATGGTGTCGTTGTACTTTTCATGACAGATCTTCTTGAAGGCAAGTTGTTGCAAAACAGGAAAGGATAAAAAAGTACATAGCATATAAACGAACAGAACAGGCTCGACGCTGATCTGCCGCAAAATATTCAAAAATCTTTTCCCGGTACTCATTGAATATAAGGAACCCTACCAGCGAATTGTGTGACCTTAGAGTACATGCAAGACGCGACACGTGACAACGAGAACTTTGCTGAACACGTCGTGTTAGAGCCATATTAAACCATTCCGGCCAATTGACCAAGCATTTGAACGCCAACCAAATTTATATTTTTAAATTTGTAAAAGCAAATGCATGTATGCACGTACGGGAATTTTGAATTTTGTATACTATCAGGGACTGCGGGGTGTTTATTTTGCATTGGTGGGGCCAAGGTCGCGTGTAGCGTGAGGTGCCGAAAGCGTGGGTGGGGGGTCTGGGCCTCCGCGATCCCTGACTATTGCTCCAAAATCACTTTTTTAAAATGTAATAACATCTTTCATTTTTCATTCTGCTATCCAGTAATCATAATGTTATTAATTTATAGCGCTTTCTGAGGTGCATCATTAGAAAAAATTCTTTTGAGAATAACGGGGTCAGCTTTAAATCATCTGCGGCGGAAGCAAAAAATTATTGGGGGCAGGGGGCACACAGTGGAAATTTTAATAGTTTGTTATAACATCTGAAAATCCTATCCAAAAGTTATTGTGGTTAACCAAAAACGTAATTGGGGGGCCTGTGCCAGTGCATGCCCATGTAAATACGCTGTACGTATACTCTGGTGCTATTCGAACAAAACGAAAAATAACGGGGAAAGTCCTCTCCAGGCCACCGCGCCCATTGCTCTCGATTCTATGCAAAAACAGCGGGGGGGTTGGCGCGAAAGGTTTCTTGTTTGTGAAATATGGCTGCGGAAAGTTTTCATAAGGCAACAAACAATAAATCTCCACTATTGACGTATGAAAAAGAAAGCAAGTGGAAAGGTTCGTTTTGCTTTATCCAAAGTGCAGATACACAGTTTGGTCTGATTGATTCTTGGAATGGAGTTCCAGAAGACGAACAGAAGTGGGACAAAGAAATGGTTCTCACTCGCAAGGCCATTGCCGCTGCAAATCGCCTCACTCCAAAACCACGGTTTTTTGTGGTTTGTGGTGACCTTGTCAACGCTTTTCCGCAGCATAAGTTCAACGATGATCAGGTGCGGGATTTCAAGGAAGTTTTTAAAGAGCTAGATCCTTCGATTCCGCTCATCTGTGTATGTGGAAACCACGATATCGGCGACACACCAACTGCCGAATCCGTTCAAAAGTACCGCAGCAATTTCGGAAATGACTATTTCTCGTTTTGGGTTGGAGGTGAGGCTCCCGTAAATTGCTATTGAAGTGTATATAGACTAGGATTGATTAAGTTTTATCTAAAATAGCGGTTTTTCCTAAGCTCGAGAAATTTTAGCAAGTGTCATATCTGCTTTGCTGCACAGACCATTAGTTTTATTTAGTATATTTATTGCCGTTTGTAACTATTTCACTGCTCTTTGCGGTGTTGAGTGATCACTTTGAAATGTTCACTCATTTCGTGTTCAAAATACTCGTGGTAGGATCTAACTTCTCTGTTAATTTTCAAGCTTTTAATTTTCCGCTAGTTTTAAGAACCCAGATAAAAAGGTTGCAGCTGGCGGGAGTCATTGATGGCAACAGCTGAACCGGAACTCCTACGAAAAAGCCGGTAGAATAATCTGGCTTCTTGCTTTAATTTCGAGTTTTAACCGAATTTAGACTTATAATTTCTCCTTACACTTCGTGAAACAACTTTTCAGACCGGCTGCAGTCTTCACGGGCAATTCTTTTGTAATACACTACACTGTTCTTGTGCGTAATGTTTACTCTGCTTTATTGCATGCATGCAAATTTTGCCGTGAAAACAAGTTTGTTTAGTTTTCATTTCAGGCCATTTCGAGTAATGTTTGACAGTAAGCGAACCACTTGTTCTTACTTGCAGGAAATTAATAGGCAGCTGTTTAACGACTGAAGACTTTAAGGCAGAAGCGACAACAATATATATCCAGTTCGTAAATTATGCCCGATTCTTGTAATTTTAATTTTGAAAAAAGCGCATACATACTCTTCGAAAATGAATATTGCTTTTCGTAATTTTATTCGTTACAAGTTATAAATTTGAAAGCCATTTCTGCAAATTTTAACAGGGTTGTTAAAAGCCTGAACTGCAAACACCGAATATTTAATTGGAAACAAATAATCAGACAGAAAAGTGCCAAAATTCTGTACAGTTGTTCTTTTCTTACTTATGGTATATAGTTTTTAAAAAAACTATTGAGTGCGTCGGCAAGTAGTATAAACTTGAAGTATATATGATAAATGAA
>JAOBRD020465782.1:5671-17937 GCA_027575215.2 Hydrozoanthus sils | reverse complement strand
TACTACTACTACTACTACTACTACTACTACTACTACTACTACAACTACTACTACTACTACTACTACTACTACTACTATTACTACTACTACTACTACTACTACTACTCATAGATTTGTTTTACACTAGCTTTGTATTGCTTTTTTAAATTTCTTTTTTTTCTTACTTTGTTACTGTTATTGTTAATTATGATTATGTATTTCATTAATGTATTTGTATTATTCAAATTTGTAATAAAAAAAAAGTGTGCTTTGGCAATATGGAAAAGGTTTATATCATGCCAATAAAGCTTTATTATAACTTTTACATTTTATATCAAAATATGACATTTTGTGGCGTAACAGAGGCTATTCAAGTTACAACCCCAAAAGGATTTTAAGAAATACAGTTTGCTAAAGCAATTTTAAGTTAATTTAAATTCTACTAAATTTTTAAATAACACTTAAAAGTATTACTGTTAAGATCTTTTTTGTTATTATCTTTATTAGGTCTAATATTTATTGTTATAAAACATTTAGAGTTGACACATATTGTACCTTCGTAGGACCATCAAGGATATACAGCGCTACATCATGCTGCATACGGGTAAGTTTACTATAGAGTATAATTTTTCTTTCTTCTGCATTTTTTGTCATCCATTTCACCTTTTTCTGTGAGGACTGATTCTTCTTGGTTTTGTGTAACTGAAAAAATTGTCAAATGCATATAATGGGCTGTTGTATTTCAATCTGGTTAAGGACTGCATTCTCAAATTTGCTTTAGCTTAAGACTTTTTACGTAAAGAAAGTTTGACAAAGAGTTTGTAATTTTAGAACTAGAACGTGCTTTTAACAATGTTGCTTTCTTTGTTAAGTTATTGTAATTTTGGTGAAATGCTGTTGTGAAATGATAGAGAAAAGAACGATTATTGTACAAAAAATGTCGAAGATCGACGCACACGCAGTAAGCTACAAGATGCATATTTTGCATATCTGGTACTGAGAATAGATATTTATTATGAACACCATTAATCCATAGCTTTCAAAGTTGCAATTGGCTAAAGGACTGCACCGAGAGGTCAACTGGAGCTAGGCATCTCGGTCTGTGATTAGCAAAAAAGTTAATTTATTGGAGGGGGAGGGGGGGAAGGGGGGACAGTGACAATTGTAAGAGTTTGTTATAAATCTGAAGTTCTTATTCAAAAGTTACTGTTGTTGACGAGAAAATTATTGGGGACCTGTCCCCCGCAAACTAAATTTATTGGGGGGCCAAGTGCCCCCCCAACCCCTGCTCTCCTGGTTCCGCCGCCAATGACTTTTGGTCAGTATTGTTATTTTTTAAAATGGAAGAATATACAGCGAAATTCATAACTATAAAATATGTATAAAAAGACATCTCGATAAAATCTTTTTAAAAAAACAGGACATTTTGGTTATCGTACCACAGCCTTACTCAAAATGAATTAATTAACTCAAGGCTGTAGTAAGATAGCCGAAAGATCCTGTTTTAGCTTACAAACATTTTTGTCCAGAGATCGTTTTTTATATATATTATAATATTGATATTATTGTTATCATTTCAATTGTTATTATTAGGGATCGTTCTGGTGCTGCAGTTACAGTTCTTGTTGAGAACGGTGCAGAGTTGAATGACAACAGGAATAGAATTAACAGCACTCCCTTGGACCTTGCTGTCAGTGAACGCAACACGGCAGCTGCGCGTAACCTTGTTGTGGCAGGATGCGATGTCAACGCGCAGGTAGAATATCTTAGAAAGGCAAAAGTCCCATTCAACAAATAGAGTACGAGCTTGCAATTTCCATCAGCTAATAGCAGTAGAAATCTCTTGAGAATAAACAACAGAAGTACAATAATTTGTAACAGACAAAGTTTTAATTTCTTTTAACAGTTAATGTTGCTTACAAACTGCAGTTTTCGCACGTGAAGTGCTCGGCAATCTGTCGAGTGAAACGTTATGTGTTAAATTATTGCTTCAAATACATTCAGCCGATAGAAATCAAGAGCGAATAATCTAATCGTTTTATTTGGAATCTCGAACAAATAAACAGAATCACAATGATTTGTAAGAAAAATAAAGTTTTAGTTAACTTCTTCAATCAATGTTGGCTGATGTAAGCATCTTTCGCATACAGATGAAGTCGGCTGTCTATCGAATTAAAATTAGTAAGTTGATGCTTGAAATATAAATATTCAGGTGATAGAAATTGAGAGCAAGTTTTCCAATTGTTTTAGTAGAAATATCTCGAGAATAACAACAGAACAACAATAATATAAAAAGATAAAGTTTTAATTAATTTCTTCAAACATTGTTGACTGATGAACTGCAGTCTGTCTAGTAATTGTTTTCTTCTTACCTTGAAATTTTTACAACATATTTTGTGGCTGCTTATGTTTTTCCGGAACTGTTTTGTCAATTAGAAGCTTCGAGTTGAAAAGAAGACTGAAAATCGAGTATCTACTGTAAAGCCGCCATATTGGGTTTAACAGACCTAACTCGCTATCTATCACCTGGTAGTTAGCGAGTAGGGAGCCAATCAGATCGCAGCATAGTATGCTAGTTGATTTCTTCTAAACAACTTTTAAGTTTTTAGAATTCTTAAAGCTTGTTTGTAGTTTGCAACGATACATCGCAAAGTTACAACTCTATTAATAAACAGAAAAAAAAATTCCAGTTTCTATAGTTGAAGTTAATTTTATTCTGTAGGATCTTGCTGGCCGTACACCATTTCACCAAGCAGTGGACAACAACCTCGAAAGTATGATGGAAATTTTGTTAGCCGCACCACATGTTAACCTTAAGAAAAACGACGCCCGCGATACAAATCCTTTTATTATGGCTGTAAGCAAGAACCTTACCAGGTAATAGTTTCCCAGTACGTCTAGAAACAATACTCCCTTTTCTATAAAAGGTGTTTTGTAAATTTCGTGAATAACATTGGGCCGACAGCGTGTCGAGTTAAAGATTAGAAGAGACAAAAACTCGTACTGAAGTTGAGATACAGCGTTGGTGTTGCTATTAAAACGGTTTAAATGGTAAATATAATGTTTTGTTTTATGACATTTTGATTGAAGGAGTCACAGGAAAACAGGCAATAGGACTCAAGGTCCCCCTCGAGGGATGCAACCCGGGACCTACGGTTTATCGTCCTTATTCGAGAAGACGCGAAAGTCTAACCATTTGCAGCTTTGAAGCAAAGGCAAAACCTTCTCCTCCATTATTCCAAGACCCTGAGTCCGGTACACGGATCCGAACCCGGGCCTCCTGTACAACCGACTGGCGCCTTAACAAATGGACTAAACAGGGGGCGGAACCGTGAAAAACCAGGCGGCTGGAAAAAATGGGAGATATTGTTGTTTCGATCTTTAGTCCTTTTCTTACTCAGTCCGACGAAGGAGTACAGTCCGAAAGTTATTATCAACAAAGTAAACACTCATTGCTGCAGGATATATCTTATGTAGATTCACTATCACAATTTCGTGAATGATATATATTCAATGGAAAACGAGTGTTTCCAGTTTGACTTCGAAAGAAGACAGGTTGCTGGCGGAGGCCTAGTAGCTACAGAATTACATTAGGCTCAGATGTAGCAAGTAGTGTATCAAGGGTTACAATGACACCACACGACCAAACCTTTTTACACTGGGCAAGGCTAATAGATCTGTTCGTTATCAGATCTTAGGTAATCTAGATTTAGGGTTAGCAACTAATAGGTGAGTAACGTCCCAAGGTGCTAGACCGTGGAAAGGTTTTTAGGTGAGAAAGCTAATAGCTTTAAATTGCTTTCCCGAACTTCACAGGC
Source organism: Hydrozoanthus sils (assembly GCA_027575215.2). Lineage (NCBI taxonomy): Eukaryota > Metazoa > Cnidaria > Anthozoa > Zoantharia > Hydrozoanthidae > Hydrozoanthus > Hydrozoanthus sils. Next base: position 14,140 of record JAOBRD020465782.1, on the reverse strand, counting down.
AACTAACCAGTGTCGTTGAATGTGTTGAATTAGTTAAAAGATGCTTCAACTTTCAGATTAAAAATATTTTCAACACGTTGGTTAAATTGTGCAGAGAAACGAATAATTGTGCCTTGAGTCTTTAAGGAATTACCATCAAATTATTGCGTTAGAAAGCGCATTGTACTTTTAACTAAAACTTAATTTGTATCTCATTTATGACTATTAGATCTCTCACCATTGATTTTTTTCTTTAATAGCCACGTGAAAGCCATGTTGAGGAGGTCGCCAAAAATTGTCAACGTTCCTGAAGAGACTTATGGCTTGACTCCCCTACACTTTGCAGCTCTTTACAATAACGCTGAAGTGGCAAAACTCTGCCTTCAGTCGGTACGTTTCTTTGACTTTTTACACACATGAAGGGTTCCAAGAAAATAGTAGACCCTTAATATATTTAGGGTATGTAGTTATTTTTTTTTTTTACTTGTCAAAGGTTGTTAGCTCTTGTATTTAAATCTTCAATGAGAGAAAAGTTTTAATATTTTACAAAATTGACCAGCTTTTTTTAAAAGATTCATTTTTTCACAATTTTTTTTTAATTTGAGACCTGACAAATATCCAGTTATAGATATAAATTTGTACTAAGAGTAATCTCAGATCTCAATGAGAATATGTAAAAATGCTGCAATTTTTAAGTTTTACAAACCCAGCAATAGCCCCTTAGTTTACCGCGCGCTTCGCTATTTTATCCAATCAAAAGTAACTGGAATGAACCGGAAGAAGTGTGGTTAGTTGTTGATCGCCAGCAATGCACGATGCGTTTATTTTAAAGTTAGTTAACTACAGCGCGTACGTTTATAGAAGTTTAATGATACATATGAAAAAGAACAATGATTAGCATGTAAAGCATCACGACGTTTTGTGTTTTCTTAACGATTTTCGTGTTTTTCAATATGTTTCAAGTTCTTTACAAGTGGCTTCTCTTCATTCATATACATATATATCTCAATTTTTAAATTATAGGTTCAGTTTTTAAAAAATTGATTTTTTACAGGACTATTGTGACCCAGAAACACGAAACAAAAATGGGTTGACCCCATTAGATCTTGCTACTGCGGCAGGAAGTGCAGACGTCGTGGAACTGTATCAAAACTCAACGAATCCGACGTTGGTGACACGAGAAAAACTCGACTCTAAAGAGGGGCGTCAAAACTTACCCGAAATAAGTGGCCCTAGAAAGCAACGGGTAAATATAACTTATTAGTGGCGTAAATTTAGGTAGAGATATTTATTTGAACTGATTTATGTGAAAATGTTAGACTGACGCATACAGCAGAATATGTAAACATAGTTAGCAAACTGCTTTAAGTTAAAACTGTTAAACTAACCTAGCCTTTCCCTAAGAGAAAGGGGAATAGAATCAGACACCAATTTTTATTGCACAGAGTCTTTTTTAAAAGCGTAAGTAAAGTAGATTACTCTAATGATGTTATAAGCCACATAATCAAATAATATCGTAACTCTACCCGCATTACTTTGTATGTCTGAGGCAAAGTGGAGCTTACTCGATAAAAAAGGTAGTCATTGACTACATGTAGCTACAGCAATAAAACAAGCCAGAAGTTTGGAGTCAAATTTGTCGATCCGGTTGTATAACACAAATACACACAGCATGAAGCAAGGAACGATTACAGTATTGCCTCAGTCAAGGGCAAAAAATGAATTATATTTCTATTTAAGCTTTCCTTTTAACGGTCATGTAGCGCTAATTGCAGTCGACCCGAGGTCTTCTTGACTGAGTTAGAATCAAACGTGATGGACTTACGCAGTAAAGAAGATGTTCTTTATCTTCACCATGGTCTTTTTCTAGGCACACGAATTTCAAATTGGGGAAATGATTCGTATCAAGCACAATATAGACGTTGTCCATGCGTACCAGATAGGGCACGGCGGATGGAATGAAATGCTTGATGTGGTAAAGTATAATATCCAGTATACATATATTTTATCTTCGGGCTTGGATCAAATTGAACACTTTCATCTTTATTTATTGGTTTCACTATAGTTGATCGCATTCTACAGTGCCATAATGATTGTTAAACGTCGAGTAAAGGAAGACAAATGGCTAAAATCAATTTACAGGAAAAACATGAATTCGAAGTTTTTAAAATTTTGCCTTCTTTCGGGATCTTGCCCGATCGCCTATATTCTATATAACTGTCCCATAAAGTCGGGAAATATATTAACAATCGTACATCTAGCAATAGGAAATGACCCTGAGGGGAAAAGTTGTGTTAGTTTTTACCAATACATTGGGCTAAGAGTGTTTTCATTTTAAAAAAACAATACAATGCCAACTTTCTTTCTATTTTTACCATGCGCACGCGACGCCTTTTTGACTACCGTCACAAAACCAACCATTACCTTGAGTATCGTGAGTTACGGGAGCCAATCAGGGCTCGCAAAAATGGATGTTGGTTGCTTTGGTTAAAACTCATAAAAGGATTTCACGAGCCCAACAACTACTTACAATCTTAGTGATAGTAACCACGTGTAAACATCATGGGACTCTCAACCACATTGCTACTTTCAATCATGTTTGCAGTTTCTTGGCCAGGTAGCAATGGTGGTTGACAAATGTCCAACCGGGGATTTGAGGTGTCAGTTAGTTAACTTGCAAAAAGAACTGGTCTTAAACCCTTTTGCTGTTGAGCCTGTCGCATCAGGAGAAGCGAGTAAACCAAGTGGTACCGTTCAAGAAACAATACCAGATGCAAAGGGTGAGAGAAAAATTAAACTATACGTTTGAACAACATAAAAAACATTGCATATCTAGTCTAGTTTCCAGTCTACTCTGCAGCACTTCCGCCCGTTTGCTCAGGCACGCGGTTGCTACTTTCGCACAAGTGTGGTTACCTGAAAAGTACTTTAAAAAGCTGCGAGAAAAGCAATCGATGACAACTGCTGAGAGCGACATGAAAAACCAACTGAGAAAAAAGCTGTTTTCTGTTCGGTGTGTTGTACTTTGTGATTAAAAGAGATTAATTAATCCTTATTCAAGGTCAACGTAGGTTGAAAACATTTAAAGTGCCTCTGAAGCCATTTTGTCATTGGTATTTTTATAGCCTTTCCAACACTTCTATTCAACTGTAAATGGATAAAAGTGCCTACCTGACTGTTCTAAGTCCATGAAATAAGCTTTCAAAATAGTGCATTCAGTGCGAACAAATTCAAAACATACGACAGTGATTAACGACGTCACATTGTTTGAAAGGACTTCAAGCTGCTCTATACCGTTGTCGTAGCTCAGTGTCTTCTAGCCGCGAGTTTGACGCCCCCCACCCCCCCTCCCCTCCTCATTTTCAATGATGTAGCCGAGAGACTAACCACTGAAGGAGGCGTGGGGGCGAGACTAGACAAGTCAAATATGGAGGCGAGACTAGACAAGACAAATATGGAGGCGAGACTAGACAAGACAAATATGTTTAGGAAATCATATATGCTTGCATATTTCTCTTTTCAAGTATTTCAAATTTCATTTCATTTTTTTAATATCTACTCTTGACTGAGGTTAAATGAAATAAATTGTTGTTGTTTTCTCTGGTCGAAGATGAAAAAAATTGTAACAACCCTATTGTTTCGATATCTTTATTCTTAAAAGTTGTAAACATATATCCAGTACCTACTTATCGTATTCTCTTATTGATAATTTCAGAGAACACTTTCGCAGCAGTAGGTGAACTGGTCGATTTTTGCTCAGGTTTGATAATACTTTTATTTATTTTATAATTCTGATTGCGACAGGTTACTTTGGGAGAAAATTTTTATTAGTATCAGTACGTTTTGAAAAAAAAATTGGTTAAATGATTGGGTGTCCAATTAGATTTGGAGCGGTATAACTACCACTAGTAACATTGGTGATAGTTATAGTAACGATGATATTATTAGATACTGCAACATTAATGTTTCAGTACCCAGTAATGTGTAAAACTATATCTGATTTATCGAATTCTTTTGAAATATAACAGTTTAAGTCAGAGTAAAATTGAGGGTACAGGGCCCGCAATTTAACTCTCTCTCATTTAAGCTACGAAATTAATATAGAAACAAGAGTTTTGAACAAATCTTTCAAAAGCCAAATAACACTAAACAAAAGAGGAAAACGAAAAAAACCGATATTTTCTAAAATATGAACGAGCATTTAACGCCGTTCATGTTATGTAGACTGACTTACTAAAACAGTGTCCTACGCCATAGTTGTGTAAACAAGTTCATACATTACTTGAGGAGCACATTTTAAGAACAGTTTTGTTCTTGATAGAAATTTTCCCAGACTAACGTGTCGGTAGAGCTTTTGATATTAATGTTTGTGATGTAGTACAGTAAAGCGCCGCTAAGAGGAACCTAGGATTAAAGAGCTGCTTACAAAAATTTGCTATATTATTATTCCAAAATGTAAAAACAAGTTTAACCACGAAAAAGCAACAGGTTTGATTTGTGTGGTTAGACTATATTTACATCTAAAACGTTTTATAGTTTTAACGTGTTAAAATTTAAAAATACATTTACGCTTCGCCTTCTCTTGTGGAAGGCTTCATCAGAATGATAACAAGATAAAATACTACCGTATAAAAGTGAACGAAACTAAATTAGCATAAGTAATAAAAGAATGGAGAAACTATTGCTCGTGTGCTAAAAGGGAAAGTACAATAGCACAGTAAATCGGGCGGTAAGGTTTTTCTTAATTAATTGTTTCCAAGTAGAACTGAGTTGTAAGAGTCGTCTCTATTAGAAATGTTTGAGTGTTTTTGAATTTTAATAGCTTCTTTGATTGATCTTGGTAAATACAGTTACAATTACTCACAAGAGTATTTTCAAAGTTTATATTGTGGCCAAGGCTAAGATAAAAGTGTTAAGCAATGGCGGAGAGATGATGTTGTCCGTTGTGTGTGTGTCGGCCCTACATTGTCATAAACATTTTGACCAAAAGTCTGCCTTTGATACTGGAACTTTATATTACAATGATAGAATATAATGTAAAACAAAACAATAGAAGAAAAAAACAAGAATGAGAATTAAAAAAATGTTTGTTTACAGCCATCTATTGAAATCAACAACAATGTCCGTCTTCATCAGGGACGGTGGAAGCAAAAAATAATTGTTGAGGGGGTCGGGGGCACAGTTGAAGTTGTAATCGTGGCAAAATCTGAAACTCCTATTCAAAAGTTGCTGTTGTTAGCCAGATGATTATTGGGAGAGCCTCCTCCCTCCCCCCACCAAGTTACCACCAATGTTCATGAAAAATAAGAACCTAACTAAGAACTTATATGGCCTAAACTTCCAACAAGTACTCCAAACCATAAAAAGTCTGGATTCTTTGCCGTGTTTTACTGTAGCATTCAATCTATTTTCTGTAAAGTAGAATGTGCTACAAAAGTCACTACGTAATATATTGTTATTAAAACTAGGTACAGAACTTTGCTCTCAGAACGCTGGAACTGGTGAGGTTTTGTTCAGAGCAGTAATATCCGAGAACATTTGCAAAGTGAAGGAGATTTTAGAAAGCAACCGCGAATTGGTGAGTTTTTGGCTTCATGTGCTTGATTAAACTTCGCTTGTAAACTACACTTCTATAGAAACTGCTTCAAGTGTTTAAATCTAGAACCAAAAAGATCAGAGACCATTTTGTAGTACATTCCGGCTTTTTTTTTCTAAGAACTCCTAACATTTGGACCGCAGCTGAATGTTCTTAAGTATTTGCGAGATTTTAGCCTCATGAAAGTGTTGTTAAAACTTTCTTAATACAATTTTAATTTAGTCGTACGCCTTTTTAAGAACAACTTTTTGTGAACAACAAGACTCGGAAAAAATAACTGGTTCTTATTAAAGGGGCAATGTCCCGTTATGAGAGACTAAGTACCAGTCTACTTCAAGTGTGTTCCATCACGAACAAACAAGCGTGGGTCAGTTCATCGTGGTGTACAAGGATCAAGTCTAAGGAAGTTTGCAGTTTGTTTACAACGATATTCTACAACACTTAGGTGGAATCAAAAGAGGAACTAATAGAGGAGGTAAGTTTTACAATCAATGTCTCAAGTCCTGAACGATTGAATTCGCTTTTGCAGCTATGGCGCGTGAACGCAATTGTTTGTTCGAAATTTCTTCGTTCAACCCATCGTGCAATCAATAATCGTGGTATTGGTAGAATTTGTTGTAACTCAGTAAGTGACCTGTTTTGTTTATGTTTTCTTCTGTAGTTGAATCCAAAGGTCGCTTCCACAATGAAGTCCATCGTGGCGAGACAGAAGCACTTGGATCTCAAAGTCATTGTAAAAATGTTTAGAAAAAAGATATTGATAGAAATGATAGCGAAGAGGTGAAATGTTGTTCAGATCAACAACAACAAATATAACTTCAGGATAAGATACAGTCCGACTTACCACTCCACGACACAAGCTTGATTTCGGGTATCAAGTTTTCTCTCACTAGAACCTAGTCTCCCAAGTCAGGACATTGCTCCTTTAAAGAAGCGGAGTGTTCTCATTAAAACCTTTCTTTCGTTCTCAAGTTCAACTGGTAAAACAAGAAATTAAATTAGTGAATCCACGATACTTGGTTCTCGGCCATTCCTCAGCCTTGGGTATGCTCTTATATTAGCATGTTCTCGAATACTGGAGGCCGATTTTCAGCCTGGCGTTTGTATAAAGATTGTTCTTCCAGTAAGAAGCGTACGTTGCAGCTGCATGCCTAGTCTTGAGTTTTGCGTGCAACTGTTACTTTCTTCCAGGTGAACCATTCTCATGAAGGATTCCCGATTCTTCATGCCGCTTGTGCAACACAATCAGATGAGATAACATCGCTGCTCATCGAGAGAGGGGTTAATGTCGACGCAAAGGTATGGAGATGAGTTACCTCTTTGAGATTATTTAGGAGTTATCTTTTTTTTGTCTGCATTTATCTTTCTTCTAATAACCGAGCGCGAGGTCTGTCCCGGAAATTATTTAGTCGAGGTCTTTCACAGTAGAGGCCAGTTGCTACGCTCAGTCTGTGTAAAAGACTGAGGGAAAAAATGTTTTCCAGGACAGATCGAGCGAAAGAGAATATTAGTAAGAGAGAACAAAAGATAGCGAGAGATTAGACCAAAAACTGCCGGGCCCTGTTTGGGAAGATTGGACCGATTATTAGCCAATCAGCGCGTAGATCTTTGTTATAGGCCCTAGTAGTTTAATATGCGATGTAGTAAATAATGTTTATGAAGCTTATGATGTGTTTGAAGAAACAGCAGTGAAAATAACTTTATCCAAAACCTTTTTTTTTGGTTCTCGAGATATTAACCTTTAATGATTTCAACTGACGTCACTTTTCGACAAGGAAACTTTCAATTTTAAAATGGGCAGCAAATCCATAACCTTTGCATGAATTTAATCCAAACTTCAGCTGAATTAGTGAAGTGCGTGTTATTTGGGAATGTTAGCGCAATTCTGGGAAGAATAGCACAATCTTAGCGCAATCCGGGAAGGTTAGCACAATTTAGGAAGGTCAGCGCAATTTGGGAAGGCTAGCGCAATTTGAGAAGGTTGGCGCAGTTTGAGAAGGTAAGCGCAATCCGAGAAGGTTAGCTAAATCCGGGAAGATTAGTGCAATGCGGGAAAGTTTGCGCAATCCTGAAAGATTAGCACAATCTGGGAAGGTAAGCGTAATTGGGAAGGTTACGCAGTTTTGGAAGATTAGCTCAATTTGGGAAGGTTAGCGCAATTTGGGAAGAATATAGCAATGAGGGAAGGTTAGGGCATTCCGGGAAGCTTAGCGCATTCTGGGAAGGTTAGCGTAATCCGGGAAGGTAAGCGCAGTTTGGGAAGGTCAGCGCAATTTGGGAAGGGTAACGCAATTTGGAAAGGTCAGCGCAACCAGGGAAGATTGGCGTAAATTGGGAAGGTTAGCGCAATTTAGGAAGGTCAGCGGATTTTGCGAAGGTTAGCTAATTTGGGAAGAATAGCGCAATCCGGAAAGGTCAGCGCAATGCGGGAAGGTTAGCGCAATCCTGGAAGATTACCGCAATCCGGGAAGATTACCGCAATCCGGGAAGATTAACGCAATTTGGGAAATTTAGTGCAATTTGGGATTGTTAGCGCGATTTGGGAAGAATGGCGCCATCGGGGAAGGTTAGCGCATTCTGGAAAGGTTAACGCAATGGGGGAAGGCTACGCAGTTTGGGAAGTTTAGCGCAACCAGGGAAGATTGGCGTAAATTGGGAAGGTTAGCGCAATTTAGGAAGGTCAGCGGATTTTGCGAAGGTTAGCTAATTTGGGAAGAATAGCGCAATCCGGAAAGGTCAGCGCAATGCGGGAAGGTTAGCGCAATCCGGGAAGATTAACACAATTCGGGATGATTGTCGCAATTCGGGAGGATTAACGCAATTTGGGATTGTTAGCGCGATTTGGGAAGAATAGCGCCATCGGGGAAGGTTAGCGCAATCTTGAAAGCTTAGCG
>JAOBRD020465672.1:0-12623 GCA_027575215.2 Hydrozoanthus sils | reverse complement strand
TTGGCAATAGAGATAATGTATAAGTTTTCAAACTGGGTATTTGGCAATAGAGATAATGTATAAGTTTTCAAACTGGGTATTTGGCAATAGAGATAATGTATAAGTTTTCAAACTGGGAATTTGGCAATAGAGATAATGTATAAGTTTTCAAACTGGGTATTTGCCAATAGAGATAATGTATAAGTTTTCAAACTGGGTATTTGCAGCACGTTAAGTTGCTCGACTATTTTCAACAAAACGGTCAAAAAGAACAGTTTTTTTTTAACAAGTAAAAGTCATGAATGATAATTATATGTAAATTGTTTATAAGAATGCAATACATATGAATAACCTTGTTCTTTGATCAAATTGAGTAAAACATCAATCACAATAAAAGTTCCTGTTCGACCAATCCCAGCACTGCAAAAAAATTGACAAGAATTTAGAATCCAGAAAATGAAATGTTTTTAAAACACTTTGTCCACTTCGCTTTTAAAGCTTTACCTAGTAAAGTATAATAGTAAATTATGCAAAATGAAAGATGTTGCATTGTGGCTTTCGACAATATAACTGTAGGAAATTTTTAAGTCCACTAATCAAGACTGCTGTGGTTGACTTGACAGGCCCATCGGAACAAAATTGATGTTTGGGGAAGCGCATTCAATGTTCAGTAAATTCGAAGTAATAACGTGGAAACTACGAATCACGAGAAAAATAATTTCAGGGGTGAGGGGGCGCTATGAATTGTGTGACAAAGGATTTTAAAACAATTTTAATGTTTGACTGTCATTGTATGTTCAAAAATTACAAAAAGTTGCTGAATTAAAGTGTTACTAGATACAAAGTTTTCAAAATCACTAAATTATCATGTTGAAGAAAATCTTAAGACATAAAATGGCGCGTTGCTGTTTGCACCTGCAGTGAACAACAGTAGGTCCAGTCCTCCTGTCCTGTTTAGAATTAACCTCTTGCAGAATATCAAGCACAGGGCTTGGGTCCTTTGGTACACCATGATCAGGCCAGCCAGTGTAGTGGTAGTGATAGATTGTACGAGGAACAGGCTGCAGTAGAAAAGGTTAAAAAATAAGATTGTTGCCTCACCTTCATTATCATCATTGCCATCACCACCATCATCTTCATCACCACCACCATTACTAACATCACCACCACCATTACTAACATCATTACCACCATTACTAACATCATTACCATCATCACCATTGTTATCACCATCACCACCATCACAAACATCATTATCACCTTCATCATCATCATCATTACCATCACTATAATAATAATAATAATAATAATAATAATATAATAATAATAATAATAATAATAATAATAATAATAAAGATTTAAAATGCCTTTTTCTAAGGAATTCAAAGACACAGAAAACTTATTTACAATAAATTGTCATGAAAGATTAAAAATTTAAAATAATCAAACTGATCAAAACACTAAAAATATTTCTTGAATAAAGTTTTCGTTTAAATCCTTAATGGTTCTAATGTTTCTTAAATCTGTTGGAAGCTCATTCCACAATTTAAGGCCAGAAAGAGAAAAAGCATGATCTGCTGTGCTTTTGTCAGCCCTGGAGATGGTTTTTGGAACAGTTAGGGAGATAGTTTCTTGGGAATGGAGACCAGGGCAGGAGGAAACACAACGATGAATAAGTTCAGTCAGATATAATGGGGCAGTATGGTGTACAGACTTGAAGGTTAAGGTGAGAAGTCTATGTTCAATTCTAGCCAGAACCGGTAACAAATGGCGTTCCTTGAGAATTGGAGTGATATGCTCATATTTAGCAACTTGACAGATGATACGGGTGGCATAGTTTTGAAGACGTTGAAGACATTGTATAGAAGATTTTTTACAGCCACAGAGTAGTGAATTGCAATAATTGAGACAAGAGGTCACTTCACCATTGTCATCACCATCACTACCATAACCACCATCTTCATCAAAATCATCATTATCATCACCATCATCACCACCATCATCATCATCACTATCATCATCATCATCATCATCACCATCATCACCATCATCATCATCACCATCATCGCCATCATCATCATCAGCACCATCATCATCATCATCATCATCATCTCCATCATCTCCACCATCACCAAAACCATTATCACTATATTTATTACCAACTTCTGAAAATCTAGATTTATTTTTACCATTAGGGTGCATTAATCTGTAGTTGGTATCATGAAAACTATAATTTGCATTTTGACATATAATGTTCCTAACTATTTTGATTGACAAATCAATTAGCTTTCAACAATCATAAGAAAACTGCACACACTTTTCAGGAAGTAGGGAAAATTTCTAGGCAAGTTCAGGGGTATGCTTCAATAAGGAGTGGAGGATTTAAAGTATTTTATTTTTTCCAGTTTCAAACTCTTTAAACGTAAAATTAATACTAAGGGAATTTACTTTAGCTTCTCTTGGCTTGTTGCAAATATTTATACGTAGTCAATTAACTATAGTAAGATACAGTTGTATCTTAAATTCTCACGAGTTATATGTCATTCAAGTACAGTACCATTATTATTATTATTATTATTATTATCATTATCATTATTTTATAGTCTGTATGTTCACACAAACTCTAAAAATTACTGCACTTACATCTTGGGTTGTTGAAAACTCAAACTCTCTGTATGTATACTCAGGTAGTTCGGCTTCTTTTAAGTGTTTGATTTTATAAATTCCCACTTCCTTTGTAGTTGATGGGTCAGGCCAATATCGTGTACACTTGTTCTGAACAATAATCATAATTTCAGTTAGTGATTACAGTTTGGATTTATTGAGATTAGTTGGGAGACATAATTGAGATTGAAAAGATTAATGAGAGATGTGTCTTTATACAGTTAGAAAATTATGCATTAAAGCAAAATGGATCATACTGCTTAATATGTACATCATTTGACTAGTGGACTAATGCAAAATCTTACACTTAAATTGGGTACACAATTATTTGAGGAATAGTCTTTGAAACGCAAAATTTGTCGGTTTTGAAAAACTATCAAAACAGCAGGTGCTTAACATTTTTTGGAAATTTCAAAGAAGTCTTTAGGTAATTTACTTGATAATTCCATCCCAGAAAGACCAAAAGGGCAGCAAAATATGGGATAAATACCTTTAACAGTAATTTTTTTTGTTACTAGACAAAATAGTTGCACTCAATGCTTTCGTTCATTATATTCCTAAATAAACATTTTTTCAATTTGCATTTGCTAACTTTATTATTTCCTTTTCTGTGCAACTAGTTGGGTCATGCCAAAAAATAATTAGACCCTTTGAAAATTCTCAAGGGACATGGGTCTAATTATTAAATAGTTAAATTGCAAAATGGTTTGGAACACAAACAGACACTTAGTTCATAATTTTAGAATGATGGTTTCAATTCTTTGGCTGGAACAACAAAATATTAGCTCTTGTTCTCAACAGAGAAGCTTAAAAGACATGCCACAAGCCTGGTTGCAAGCTGGAAACAAGAAGAGTCAAAGAAAATTACATCCTATAAGCTCCCACCAATACTTACCCTTCCCCTTTCAAGTTCTTTTGTTGTCATCACAATAATTTTACTATTCTCTTGGTAAATCATTCTCCAGAAATCCTCCACTGTGACTGGCAGGCAACCCTGAGCTGCAATGTATTGTTTTTCTGTGCTGGAAGCCTCGCCCTGTAAAATCAGCCAGTAAAATCAATTACTCCTTAATAATCATGACTACAAAAACAATAAAAAGATGGATGAAATGTTAATTTAAATTGTATCCTAAATGAAATTATGTGAAGCTGGGAAATAAAATAAAATTATATCTCTCAAAGGTACAAATAAAGGATTGTTGTTGTGATAATAACGAGCAGAGACAATTAACTTTGAGCCAATTGAAAGAATAAGTTAGAGGGTCCTGTGCCTTGCTTGGACACTGTACTCTCTTGCTGCTTATGCCAATGAGAGGTGCAAGACAACACATCATGATCATCATGATCATCATCATTTTATTTAGGTCAGGAGGTTTTCCCTAGGGGTTACTGACTTTCCTTCCATGGCTTGGTGCAGCCTTTCCACATAACTTGGTCATTTGCATCCTTGAAGCTCATACCAACTCTTTCGACACTCCTTTTTCTCTCATTCTCTTCCAGCTCAGCTTTGGTTTTCCTCTTCCACTTCTACCTTCAATCTCAAAATTCCATGCTGTTTTACACACTCGTCACCACCCTTTTTCAATACATGACCCAACCATCTCAAACTTCCTTGCCCAACAGCTTCAGGAATTGTATCCATCAATCCTAATCATTCCATAAAATATCTTGTGTTTATTCTATTAGCCAGCTTCACACCACACATCTTTTGAACCATATGTCTTTCTATTCTTCTCAAAATATCTTCTTCACAAATTATAAAACAAATTTACTCACATTGATATAATTTGCATTGATATAATCTGATCCAGACACACTGGCATCTCCTCCATGGAGAATTACACGACTATGATCGACTGTGGAAAAGAAGAAAGTAAGCAAGTTGAACACATATACTTACAGTTTAATTAGTTGACACAAGCAAAATTAAATATCTGTCAGTCTCATTAGATTAAATCATAAACTAACTTAGAAAAAGAAATTCAATTGGTAGGGGGCAATTTGACCCCAACAAGGTGGAAATGCATAAAAATGTATTACTGCCCATGATAACTCCCTTACCCAAATATGGTGCCCTGATACATGCGGACACTCTAGTGTCTTCCCTTACTCAAATAAGGTGCCCTGATACATTTAGACACTCTATTGTCTTCCCTTATCCAAATAAGGAACCCTGATACATGTAGACACTCTATTGTCTTCCCTTACCCAAATAAGGAACCCTGATACATGTAGACACTCTATTGTCTTCCCTTATCCAAATATGGTGCCCTGATACATGTGGACACTCTAGGTCTAGTGTCCTCCCTTACCCAATTGTGGTACCCATCTCTCTGGTGTCTTCCCTTACCCAATTATGGTGCCCAACATTCTAGTGTCTTTCCTTACCCAAAAGTCTTAACTCTCTAGCGTTTCTCTTTCCCCAAATTTGAGATTTGTTGTGTAGTATTTACTTAGCCAAAAGAGAATAACAGTAAAGAAATCAAAATCATTCAGCCATCAGCTCTTACATGGTAAAATGTTCTTGTATCTGTTCTTAGCCCGATTTTCTGGTTTTTCTCCTTCTTTTCTACTGTAAAGATGTTTACACTCTTGCTTTTGAAGAAGCTGTTGAAACAATAATGACAACATTTTAACCACTAACAACCACTGATCTATTTGACTCTGCTTAATCACTAATTAACCACTGACACTCAATCAGTGACTGAACTAGTCGATCATTTATCGTTTACAAGTGGTAAAGGTAAAGGCACCGTTATTTAACGTCGGTAGTTCCTTCAGCTCTCTGGGAGTGCTGCTATCAATGGAAGCTGACGGTGCGCCCTTTACCCCCTCCCTCTGTTAGTGCTCCGTTTTACGGGTATTCAAAGTGCTTCTCATTTATGTGACTTCTTGACTCAAGGACTGGCCTAAGGCTTGAGACCTCCTTCAGGGTCTTCCACTGGGTTTAATACCCTTATCCAAGAATCAATCAATCAATCAGTAAATCAAGAAATCAGTCAATAAGTCAACTAATCAGTTATTTAATCATCCATTCACCAAGTAGAATAATCAGTTAAGTGGTAAACAAATTAATTGTTAATCAATCAATAATAAATCAATCAACTGATAAATCAACAGATAAAGTAATAAATCCCCAGTCAGTTAATTAATCAAACATTCAATCCACTGTTCAAGAACCAATAATCATATCCAGTTTATAGTAAGCAATCACTGTTGAAGATATAAGCTCTTTGACGTTCAAACTTACTTCAAACTCTTCATAAAATCCAGCTTTTCCAGTCACAGTTTTGTTTTCTTTCATAAGCTCTTTTACTCTGTCCTCAATGTTTGCTGCTTTGATCCTTGTGGCATTAAATGGCTGTAAATTTGGAACAGATATTCAAAATTACTTTATGTAACAAATATGCTTAAAACAATAAAAAAAATGCAGTACTTTACAAGTAGTAATGAACTGTAACTGTACATAGTAACAGGGTTTTTATCAACTTTTCAAGTAGGAGAGGTCTAATGGTGGCTCAAAGGGATACACAACTGGGAGGCATAGCCAGGATTTCTTAAAGGGGGAAGGGGGGGGGGGACGGGGATTCACATTGCATCAAAGTGAGGGTGCTCACGATCACCACTGAGATTGTCATGTCATTTTTGCCACCTGTTATAGACTGTTTGGTTAAAAAAGGCTTACAAGGAGGGGGGTAGGAGCAATGGGCATCCCCATATACCCCCTTGCTATACCCCAGCACAAGATCCCTACAGAGGTCAATAAGCATGCTCCTCATGATGAGACAGTTTTTAAGATCTCCTCTGTTAAAGCTCAATATATACAACAGACTGCAAGAAAAATTATGAGTTTTAAGTGTTTTTGAAAAATTACCAATGAAACAGCCAGTTATCACGAACAAATTAGCTGGATACTGGTACTGACAGTCGTACCCCTATAATATGGACACTGAGCAGACAGAGTGAAGTGCCTGTATTTCGGAGGTGTCCATATTAGAGAGGTCACTATGGAGGTGTCACTTTGAAAAGCCCACCGACAGGTTATAGAGTGTTCAGTAACTAAAATCTTGTCAATTTCTGAATCTTAATTTAGTTGATACATGCTGCATATACTGTGCAAACTTTGGAACAAAATGTTGGAAAGTGTTTCTTTTGATTTCAAAAGAAACACTTTCGACTCAAAGTCATCTTCACTTACCTTAAGATGACTTTATGATTCGAAAATGTTTGTTTTGAAATCAACTTTAAACTTTTGTATTCTTTTGATCTTTTAACCTTATTGGCATTTTTATGTATCCAAGAACATTTGCATAGGTGAGTTTTGTCATGATTGTTTAGCCTTGAAATTGTGTTGTGGCGTACAAAGTAATTACCGTAATTTCCGGGCGATTACCCACAAGGCAGACTACCCACACCATTCATTTTGGCCACAAAAAGAAAAATAAATATTTAGCAGATTACCCACACCAGTAGATAACCTGCACTTGAAAACAAAAGAAATTAATGTGAAAGGGTATGAGAACTTACAAACTTGAAGTGGTTTAAAAATGTATGCTTTAAAAGGCTCACCTCGTAATTCCATGTAAAAAGCATAAAATTTCCCTGTTATTAAGCTGCCAATTCAATGGAAAAAGTACTCCCCTCCCCTATTTATCCACAATCTCCTCACTTTTAGGACAAGTTCTTATCCAATTTAGTGCAGTTTTCAACTTTATTTGGCTGCATTTTAGCATTGCATCGTGCTATCACAATTGTTCAGTGCCATTTTTGTTAGGTCAAGGAGAGGCTGGGGCGAGTGCTGGGTGAGGTCAAATTGAGCAGATTCATGAGATATTTATTTAATGCAAGCTTACAAGGGCTTAGAAATCACATGAAACAGGAATATACTCTCTTACTAATAACAGTACTGGACTAGTTCACTGATACTTTTGTAAGTGTTTCATATTTTTACACATGTGCTGGAAATCACTTTTCTAATTGTGCTGTGTCACGAATGAAATGAATTGAAAAGTGTCTGCATGATCCTGAATCAGATGCCATTAGAAGGTGGAAACATGTGAAATTGACATGAACAGCGTAAACAATGAAAAATTCTTTTTAATGTTCATCAAATTAACTGGACGAGTTAAATACATACCAAATAATTTAGAAGTTATTGCATTATATTACCCACACCTTCGTATTACCCACAGCAATATCTAATCACAGAAAAATTAACATATTACCCACAGGTAATTGCCCAGAAATTACAGTAACTGAATAACTAGTGAGTAAATGTAGACCACATACTGTTTTAAGGTGCACAACTGTTCCTGACTTCTCTACCATTGGGTTTTTCTTGTAATACTCAACCAGGTCACCAAGATCATCAAATTTTTCTCCTCCACCAACATCAAATTTTCCATCAATATTTCTGATCATCACATGAGTGATTTGATCATCACATCTAGTTGTTGAAACACAAAAATTAAAAAAAAAACCAAAGTGATTTCTAATAATTTAAAATTGAAGCTCTTGATCACTTGCTCATTTGAATTAACAAAAAAATATGAATTTAAAGAGACTTGCAAAAATTACATATTCTAAGTGACTCAATGAAGTTCTCTATTCTTCCCAAATTATCCCTTTATCTCTCCAGAATAATTGGAAGAATTTAGTGTTTCATGCAAAATCACTTACATTGTTTTTGCACTATAGACTCTGCTATTAAAGTAGTAAAGCCATATTAAATTTTAAACATGTTACAATGAAAGTAATCACAGAGATTTGATGTTTAGGCGAGGCTGAGTTTGCTTGTGTGATGAACATAGGGGGAGTTAGGGTTTAGTTGAAGGGATTAGGGTAAGAGGGTGGGGATAAGCTAAGGGTTGGAGAACTGGGCTACACTAGTGTAGGTAGTGAAGCAACAGCAAAAGGATGGGACACAAAGGGAAGTGGAAGATGAGTGAGAGAAAAAATAAGAGTGAAGAGAAAACAACAAAAAAGGAAAATGCATTTTTTTAAATTTGATGGCCTTTTCAGATAACGGATAAAAAGTAATTTTAAAATAATTATGCTGGCTTGGAAATTTTGTACAATTTTACGGTTTGAAACTGACCATAACGCTTAAAAGGGGAAATGTCCCACTACGGGAGACTAAGTTCTAGTCTACTTCAAATGTGTTTGATATCAACTGAAACAAATATACTTGTGTCACAATCAGTTCATGGGGAGAACAAGAATTGTATCCGCGAGAAATATTTGCAGTAAGTTTACAATGCTAAGGCTTTGAGTTTTTCAATGATTTTCTACAGCACTTACCCATGGATGGAATCGATGGGGGTAAATTTATTTGAAGAGGCAAGTTTTACAATAAGTTTCCCATGTATTGATTGAATTATTTTTGTAGTTATGGCGCGTGAACTCAATTGTTTGTTCATAACTCTTTCATTCAGACCATGCATTCAATAATTGTGATATTTCACTACTATTTATCATAATGTGTTGCAAGGTCTTTGCCAATAACCAACCACAAAGCTTGAATGGCCCCATCCGATTCTGATGTCTATTTTAATTTGAAGAAAAACTATTGTGCCTGGGAGCCATATTCAAACATGGCTGCTGCTAAACAATATGAACCAATGTCCAAAAGACTGTGTTTGATGTTTGGATAATGTCCTTCATGACGTAAATGTGTGTAACAATCATTTTGAAGGCAAACTTCAACAAGTACTACTGGTAGTTTGAAAACATTAGCAACGAGCAAGTGGAACAAGCTGGCTACAAAAGGTGTTTGCTTAGACGGCTTATTTTATCTCATGTCAGCTAGACTGTTTTAAATTTGCACTGTGCTTTCTGAAC
Organism: Hydrozoanthus sils; assembly: GCA_027575215.2. Taxonomy (NCBI): domain Eukaryota; kingdom Metazoa; phylum Cnidaria; class Anthozoa; order Zoantharia; family Hydrozoanthidae; genus Hydrozoanthus; species Hydrozoanthus sils. The sequence continues at coordinate 3,140 of JAOBRD020465672.1, read as the reverse complement.
AACAGACTCAAAATTGTCTTCATTGGCCGAAGAATTGCTTTCATGGCGCGGAATTCCATGATAACACCAAGAATTCGGCGTAGAATTGTTTTCACTGCATGGATTCCCAGTTCAAGTCGCTTCTGGGCTCAGCAACCAGAATTCTGAGTTCAAGGCAAAATTCCGGGCTCAAAAACCGGAATTCCGGGTTCAAGGCAGAATTCCGGGTTCAACAACCAGAATTCTGGGTTCAAATAGCTTTCACCAGCTAGAATCCTGGGTCAAAAAGCTGAATTCCGGATTCAACAACCGGAATTCCGGGTTCACCGGCCGGAATTACAGGTCAAAAAGCGGAATTCCAGGTTCAACAACTGGAATTCCGGATATTTTTTCCCAAGCAATAAACTTGATTTTGGGTTAGGCCAACCTGAAAATTATCTCTCACTAGAACCTAGTCTCTCAAGTCAGGACAATATTGCTCCTTAAATACATTTATTTGATAAGTCTAAAGTGCCAATGAAAAATTTTATCACTTTAGTGCCAAACTTGGACTGAAGATCTGTCTACTCTAAGATACATTGATCATCAGCTAGAGTTTAGTTTATGTTCATCAAAAGGTAACGGATTGGCAGCAGACTTTAAGAGAATGCAAATTTGCCACAACCACTAGTTATATTATCATTTGAAAAGTACATTAAATGTTAATATTATCTTGAGAACCATTGTGTAGTTCCAGAAAATATCCACCACGGAAGGAATTGGAAATTTAAGTTTTAATTAAATTCTATGCTGGATCCTGTATTACGATATCTATTGGGATATTTTGCAATTACTTCAGTCTGTAGTTTTAGAATCGTCAGTAGTTTAAATGAACAATTGAATGCCTGCCTAACGAAATGTGGGCTTTGAGTTTCGTCTTTTATCAATCCTAAAAAACCTTTTAAAGAAAAACAACAAAAATTTCCAGAGGGTGGCAATAATTTTATGGAAATTCCAGTGGGGTTGGAGTTAACTTTTTTTCCTAGTGGAAAATGGAAAATCCAAAGGGGTGGGGGGTCTTGTTTGAAATTCCCTCTGTGGTAGGGGTCTGGATATTTTTTGGAACTACACACTAAAGATTTTAAAAAACAAAAAAAGTTTTTCACTGTTCCTTTTGAACACAAACAATTACCTTACTGTTAGTACAAAGCCACCGGGTCGGGTCTGGCTTTCCCTCACCATGAAGCTGCCATTTTTTCCTTTATCTAACACCATTGTTTCGGCCTCCCTACTAGACATGGCACCATGGAACCATCTAATTAACACAGGGACAAACATTGTTAGGATGAAAATTCTATGCAATCTAATTATGTATGCAAGTTTTACACACTTTTTCAAGAGTTCACACATGTTACTCCCTGGCCAAGGAGTATAAATATATATACTCTCATAAAAATGGGTCCTATTTAAGGAGTGATAAAAAAAATGCAATTATTGTTTGTCATTTATGCACAGATGGGTAATTACAGTGAGTGGCAGTCAAAAATTATTTTAGATATATAGGTTGTCTCACAATTTCTACAAGGTTGCAATGATGGAGAAATCAGAAAGCATCTTTAAAGAATGGCCAACCCAGCTACAAAAATTTCGCATTGATCAGTTCTTATTTCACAGCTGGTAGTATATTATACTGATCCTACTGTCAGCTGGACATATACCCTGTGTTCAACAGTTTAAGTAACCTGTTCCCCATGTGAGTTTCTGTAACTTGGTGGGTAAAGCATCTGACCAGTAGTCAGAGGGTCAGGGTTTTGATTCCCATAAGGAACTCAGAGGATTTTTTCTTCTGAAAAGAAGCTTTTGGCAGCAAGACCAGATCTTTTACTGTCAGAGCTACAAAACTTTTGCATCACTTACTATAAGATCATACTATAGCGATTCAAAGGAGACCTCAGCGTTTAGCATGATTATCCAAGCTGCTTTGACCCTCTCTATGAGTATGGAACTTACTTCCATCTGTACTCACTCACCTCTCCTTTGTTGGGTCAGAGGAATTGAGTGGGTATTTCATCTCAATCACCTGACCATTCCTTTCCTTGAGCTGGCCAGGGTTTTGTGTGTAATACTCGACCAGCTCTGCCAATGTAGCAAATTGCTCTCCTCCATACAAATCATAATATTCATCACTACTTTGAATCTTGATGTGAGTCACTTCTCCACCCCGCCTAGCATGCCAAACAAACCAATGGTTATTCAATACTGAAGCAAGCTAGGTTGTAGGTAGTCATGACTTCTACATATATCTAAGACATTTTCTAAATCTATTTTTGCTCTGCTAAACTTTATTAATATCAACTATTTATGAAAAAAATCAATATGAGATCATTTGGCTTGAGAGTTTGGACATGACATAAAACTTTGTATTTATGTTGCTTTAAAAGGAAACTCAAAGTTCACAACAAATATACTCAACATTTCTTTTAAAATTTTGCTTTCTCTGCTTTTTATGTTTTAGGGGTGATTGGATAAACTTTGTTTAGAAAGGTATTTTTTTGTTTGCCAACTAAACAATCCTAATGTCATCTATGATGGACACCCATTTAGATTCATAAGCATTTGTAGCTGTTTCACTTGCTGAACCAGAAATCATGTACACTGTATATGTATATATATATTGCTTGAAATATTTGCATTTAATAATACTATGTACAAAAAAGGGTAGAAAATTTCCATTTTATTATTGTTGTAAACAAGACTAAAATTATATCATTTTCTTGTAATTAAGCCTACACCCTAGGCCTGTAGCTACAAAGAAAATAATATCTTTTCACTGGGCTTCTCTTGACTGCTGCCTTACTTTTGTTTTGTAAAAATTATATCAATTAGAGAACTCAAACTTTTTGTTTATTTTTAAAGTCCCTATCAAACTTATTTTTTTAAGTTCCATTTGGAAAGTTGAACCCTTCAATCATAGTAACTTTCGAAAATAAAACTTTTTCTCGCCGTTCCTGTTATGTTTTTTAGACTTGAAGCGTGCAATAATGATGTAGCAGGAGGCATATGACGTAGCACAAGGCATGAAGCAGAGACAATCTTTTTATCTCAAAAAATTCATTTCTGGCCACATATACAATAGTCACATTATTATAACTTTAATCAATAAATTATTCCCTTAAAATTGT
>JAOBRD020465564.1:0-17939 GCA_027575215.2 Hydrozoanthus sils | reverse complement strand
ATCGTTGTTTTTGCAATCATGGATTTACTCAAAACATGCATTTAATTTGATATATATATATACTATATAATTATATATAAATTAATTAATAATCTATGCCAGTTTATTTTGTTGTTTGACTTCATGCTGAATGCCAGGAATATGTACATATTAATGTAACAAAATAGCAATAAAAGTTAATATGAAACGATTGTTTCTTATTAACTATTTTACCCTTTTGATATTTTAATCTACACCATTTTTGAGCACATATTATAATATATTCCCAGCATTTGGAAGTCAAACAACAAATTTTGTTTCATTAATTATACTCGATCCATCAAAACAAATGTTAAACTTATTCTAATAAGCAAAACAAATGTTAATTAATATTTTAATAAGTTAACATTTGTTTTGATGAAGTATAATTATTAAAGAAACAAAATTTGTTGGCTAGGAATATACATATAATTATGTGCTCGAAAATGGTGAAATTAGTTTGTATCTAGCATTATTTCACTATTAATATAATAATATATATAATTTATGTACAGTGTATATTTCTTGTTGTTTAAATTTCTTAAGTTGATTGAAATTGGGTTATTAAATAAATGTATTTTATTAGGCAAATTAAAGCAAATTATTTAGCAAAATATCAGTGATATCCCCTGGCCTTTACTATTAACTTATAATTAAGGCATTTTAACACATCAAGTTAATATGGATTTCACTCTCATCTGCTGATTAGCACTACAGAAACCAGATATATTGCCCAATGAGACTCTTAGGCTCAAGAAAGGATTTAGTTAATATATGACTCTGTACATTTCAACTATAAAAATCTGGTCTTCAAACTTAGGCTACCCAAAAGTGAGGTTTATGGAGGGTCAGGAGCAGGTTATCGGCAATGATAAGTGGGTGGTGAAAGCTGCTGCTGGTCAATTGGTCACTCGCAGGCAGCTGCCACTCAAACTAGCATGGGCTGTTTCTATCCACAAGAGCCAGGTATGCTGTAATCACAATGTTGCTTTGAAGACTGTCTCCCTTAATTTTAAGTTGCACTAGCTAGCTAGACTTGATTAAGTGGTTTAAAACACTTGTCGCTTTGTTGAACGGTCTAATCAGGAAGTAAAAAGTTCTTAGAATTTAATATGCAGTACTTACAGTGCATTTTCAAGATGATTATTTTCTAATACATAATTATTAACCATACAAATGCGAATTACAAGTTCTGATACTCTTTGTAATGACTGTTGATTAATAATTAACAAATTTTGTTATCAATTTTTCATAATAATATTGTCCATTCATCATTCATTTATAAGTGGTTTAATACAAGCCCCTGTGTTGAAGGATCTTCAGGAAGTAAAAAGTTCTTAGAATTTAATATGCAGTACAGTGCATTTTCAAGATAACTATTTCTAATACATATTAACCATACAAATGCGAATTACAAATTCTGATACTATTTGTAATGGGTGTTGATTAATTAACAATAGTTACAAAGTGTCGTGCAGGAAACTAAATGTAAAATGAAAAAATGGGTTTTAAAGTTTTGTTGCACAACAATTTAAAATAAAAAAATAGTACCTAGCTAGCTTACTTTAGTCTTTTCAATTTTAATTTGTTCAGTTACAAATGTTATTTTTAAAAATATGTGGATCTATTGTCTCCTTTAATTTCAGGGCATGTCACTTGATTGCGTTGAGATTTCATTAGCTAGAGTCTTTGAATATGGACAAGCTTATGTTGCATTATCAAGAGCTACGAGTTTACAAGGCTTGAGAGTTTTAGACTTTGACAAAACTTGTGTTCGAGCCCATCCTGAAGTGTTGAAGTTTTATGTGCAATTAAGACGAGAAGCCAAGCTTCGAAAACAATGGGAGAGTTGTGAGGCTGAGAAAGAAAACTACCATCCAGCTTGTTTATAGTTCAGAGAGCAACAAATGGCAAACCCTCTTTCACGATTTTCATCAAATCTGCAATCGAGTTTACTTGAAAATGAGTATTATCTTTAATATCTGTTATTTCAATATGAAAGTCAGTTGACTGTCTTATATTACCTAATTATGCAAGATGTATTTTTTTTTATATTTAAAGTTCACATTCTAAGTTGTCGTTTTAGAGGCAAAATTGTTGAGGAGTTCACCATTCATTGTACACCTTTTAAATAAGAATTATATTTTAATTTAATTTTAGCAATCTACTATCACACCAGCTTGATTTAATACAAACTTAGAAGACAAAAAAAACAAATTAAAGTATATACCATAACAAAAAAAGTTATGGAACGATTTATTTAATATTAATTAATTTGTTTGGTTGTTATAAGTTTGTTAGAAACTTTTGTATATGTTTTGCCTTGAAAATGATTGAGCATCATTATAGAAACATTTTAAAATGTTAATTATTATCTCGAGAACAATAAGATACTTTGTCAGAATTTTTTTAATTAAGCACTACTCCTGATTTAGCAAGGTCTGTCCACTGAAGTAATAAAAAGTTTCATTTTATAGGCAATTGAGTTAATGAATTTCAGTTGCAGCTGATTGATCTGACTTGTGCAAAATAGTTTGGGCTGATTAACTGTCAGTGTTAATCGTATCAAGTTGGATTTTGCACAAATAAAAAAAATAGAATTGAGGAATCGAGAGACAGACTGTCTAGTTTTAATTAATAAACTTAGTATAAAATATGATTTGTTTCAGAAAAAAAGAAGTATACTCTCTTTTACATTCACACTGCACAAAACAACAAGAAAATGAATAAACTTGTCTATTTTTAATTTTTTTAAACATTTAATTGTTTTACACTCTGAGTTTAATTTACACTCATGAATTCAGAAACTCTGGAGGTCTCAAGACATGGTTTCTGTAATCTTGATCATGAGTAACAACATAATAATAATTTTCACAGTTCAACAGTAACAGGACCCTTTAATTCCCTCCATCAAAAAAGCATTGTATTAATTTGATTTGGAAGATAGCTCAGAAAGCAACAAAGTAATCAGAGGCACTTTCTTGGAAAATTCCATCTTGCATTTGTCTCAGGCTATGTCAGCCCTAGCAACCTTGTATTTTTACTGACAGTATTTCATACAAGGGAAAAAAGATAAATCTGTATGCAATAATAATATTTTTATTTCTAGGGTGCAAACTAAGTTTATGTCCTCTGTGCTTTTAAAACAATATCTAAAATGCTTACATAGCTGCAACAATATTGAATAATTAATTGATATCCTTCTGAAAACTTAATTTATACAATTACCTAGTCATGAAATAACAAGAAAAATTTTAGAATCTACCAAATGATAACTTAAGTTAACTGAAGGAAATTGGTCTCAAGAATCCTCTTCAAATCTACTATTTGAAATGTTCTAGTAGGTGAAAGTGTACAGTATAAAATTTAAAAAGTCTTGACTAATTTGGCCCTGGTTGTAGCTGTTTCATTTAAGTTTTGAACATTACACTTCCTTGACTAGAACCCACGCTGCTGCAACACAAAATACTGTTACCCACAAAGTACACTGGACACCCACACGCCAGATGCTGGACACTGGACTGTCATCTACAACCTGTCAATTAAACACTAGCTTTATTATAAGGCAAATTTATTATATTTAGCGATTTTCAATCAGTTACCTATAATTAATGGGTTAAGCGTGAAACCAGCTATCCAATATAAGATATGTTAATTAAAATGGTTATAACGTGCTTGCTGAACATTATTCAAGGCTGTTCTTCCCATTTGCCAGCATCAGGATGATAGGTCCACAAAGAAACTAATAACTGAAGTGTCTAGTGTCAAAATGATGAAAGTGACTTTTGATGAAGTTGTCAACTCTCCTTACATTATCCCTATTATCTCTTAACAACTTTTGGGAGAATTTAGAATTTTATACAAAAATCACTTGACTTGGCTTTTGCACTTGGCCCTTCAACTGTTAAGATCATTTGTAATAACCTAAAGTTATTAGTATACACATACATTTGGTAACAATGTTATTAATCAGGTGAGTATGCATCAAACTGAAGCAAATAGCACTGACATACAATTCTGTGTAGTTTCTCTGCAAAAGCATCAAAGGAGAACTTCTGCATCACATGCTTGTACCCAGCATTACCAAGGGTTTCATTCAAAGATGGATCATTGACAAATTTCTCCATTGCTACAGCAAAAGATTCAGCATCAGGATTACACAGGAAGCCTGTCTCTCCTTCTAAAATGGTTTCTAAAGGGCCACCACTATTAACAGCAATAACTGGCCGCTTCATATACATTGCTTCAATGGGTACAATTCCAAAGTGTTCATTGCTTGGTGTGTATAACAAACAGCTACAACACTGTAACAGTGCAACTTTCTGTATGTCACTAAATGATCGCAAGAAAGTCACATTTTCCTGTAGTTTGTACTTTTCTGCCAGGGTTCGCAGCTCAAGATAGTATTCCTTATTCTCTAGCACTCTGTCATCATAACCTCCTAGAATGAAAATATCAAAATGAACTGACTCAATCAAGGAATATTTATCTAAGTTAGTTTTTCTATTTAATTAACTCAGCCACTGCCAAAATCTTTATGGTTACCATGCTCAGTATACATTGTCAATGCTGTTATTAAAAGTAACCGTGGATGGTGCCTTATGCAAGTATACTAGTTGTAGTTCATTTTTAAGTAATAAGTAGGGTTTACTTCAATGATAATACTGATTATTATCAACACTGAACAATACTTTAAATTTATAAGTGATTTTAGCAATTAATTTTTGAAAAATTGGCAAATATTAATTTTAGCACTCGCTAAAACTAAGGTTCCACTTCCCCAGTAATTTCATATTACAAAATAAGTGTTCCATAGAAATCATCAAAATCGCTAAAATTAGTGATTGCTAATTCTTTCTTGGACAAAACCATTAAACTTAATAGTCGCTAAAAATAGTAACCTTAAAGTATTTATTTCCTTGCATCAATATAAAATAAATAGAGGATATTACATGGCCACGTGGAGATACAAATTTTATCTCAGAGTGTTGAAAAAATATCTCATGAGTGAGTGCAATTTTTTTTTATCACATACTTAGTGCGATTCTACTTGTTTCTCTCAATCATCAATGAAGTAGATTGACAAGTTGTTTCAATGACGGGAAAAGTTCCATATCAATCACATGTGATGATATGGAAATTATGCATTCTGATTGGCTGTTTTTGATATCACCACGTGTGATTGATATGGGTGGCTGATACACTCTATACTTCACCGATTTATTATGTAAATATCGAACTAAGTATATGATGATACATAAAATATTCATGGTAGTAGTGTGTAATGATAAGGTTACTCATTATCAGTTTAACAATTTCAGTCCCTGAGCCATGGCCAGTTTATCAACATCTAACTTCCCTTTAGTACATAACTCATACAAAGTAGTCAATGCAATGAGAATTTATGGAAATTGGTCAAATACATAAATTTATGGAAACTGATCAAATACAGAAAACTGCTGAAGATGCAAAATTCTCCTAAGCTAAAAACATTTTTAAAAAAGTATGGAATTTAGCATGCACAATACACCATTCAAGAGCATATCTTGACAGAAATTGAGTTATAGTTTGCCCATTTGGTCACTGTAACTTAAAATCATACTGAACAAAAAATCATTTTATAATTAATATTTTATTTAAAGTTATAGCTTTTTGGCTTCTGCTGCTATATAATTATGGTAGATACAGCCATGTGTACATGTGGCAACAGAAACACTATGTCAAAGACAGCTGTAAGATGTTGAGAAATTGGAACCATCAATGGGTTGTTTGACCCTGGGGGAGCCAATCAACTGACAAAAGCTCAGCTAACTCAATTGCAGTCTCTACCTGATACCTGATGTCCCACACATTGAACACTAGCCTCCAGAGAGAGCCAAGCATCAATCAAGCGAGCTGCCAATAACGAGACTTGAATGTGCATTTAACATGGGACAGACTCATGTTGACACTTTGCTTCTCCTCTTAAAAACAACCACCATGCAGGCTAGTTGAACACTGCAGTTAAAGACTTATCTTACTCGCCCTTGTTACACAATTACAGCAGAACACATGGAACCATTACGGCCCTATTTTTATATATCAAATTATTTTGAAATAATTTATTACCAAAATAATTAACAACTATCCCCAGAAGGGGAGGTGAATAGCGGTGGGGGTATAGTTGTTCTAGTATTTACCATAAGATAGGGATAAAATGAACTTCATTTTTTAAAGAAAGGGCAAAATTTAAGTTTTTTTCTATTTCTAGCACGTGCACTTTGTGTACATTAATCGAGTTTCATTTACATTCTTCGGGTTTTTTTGAAGGGCATAAATGTTGTGGATTTTAAGCAGATTTTGAAAGAAAAAAATTTGTCCTAACCATTAAAACTATAAAGACAAATCTTATTGTCCTCTTTGTGTTATCTAGAATGGTTCTTTGTTTAGAGCAACCATTTTGTCGTCTATAACTAACAGGTAACATGACACATTTTGACTACCACTTCAAAACAACTAATAGTCATGGCTATTGTGAGATATGGGAGCCAATTAGAGCACATGAAAATGGATATTGGTTGCTTTGGTAAATATTGATACTTATTAGATTAATTTTTAAATATCATATAGTTTGATTTCCATAGTCCTTATTGTAAATAATTTTCTGAACATAGTCTTATTTTTAAAGTATGATTGTAACATAGGATATGTGCTTTTATTTTATGGAGAAATAAAGACCTATTATTATTATTATTATTATTATTATATATTAAAAATAATAATTAGAATCTGAATAAATACCTGCAATGATTAGGTGGATCTTGTTCCATTTTGTTTCACCAACTTTATTCTTTAGCCAGTCCAAAGCCTCCAGTGCCAGTTTAAGATTTTTTTTGCATTCATATCTGTTGATAGACAAGAAAACCACTTTCGCAGTAGGCGGAACTAGGTTCTCACGAGCCACGTCTGGCACTTCAATATCGAACCCTTTAAAGTTGATTGAGGGGTAGAGAACCTCAGGTGGCTTTTTTCTGAGAGATGTAAAAGTAGAAGCAAATGTCTGCCCAGTGAATTTACTGTTAACGAGGATAACATCTGCCATCCCTGAAAAATGGAATTATCTTAAATTAGCTTTGATACAAACTGGCAACATACTGTCATGATCATGTAATAACTGTTTAACATGTAGAAGATAGATCTGGCAAGCAGTCTAACAGTTTATTGTTCTTCAAATCTAAAAATACCAGGCTTTTGGTTTAATGCAGGGCTTCCTTTAAACACCACTAAAAAATACCAGACTGACATGAGGGTATTTTGAAGGGGGTCTGGGGGTGTTTAAGACATGTTGGACTTTCCATATTTGTAAAAACCAAATAAGGACACACATTTTTACATTTATCAGTTGTACAAGGTCATTGGCCAATTAGACAAATGCAAGCAAAAAATCAGTTGCCACATTAGACATGAGACTAGATAGGATGTGAGATGAATTAAAAATATTGAACGTTCAAATGTTCGGAGTAAATTACTTGCCCGTTGTGACCTCCTCAAGCCAATCGAGGGGTGCTCTATACAATTTTTTCAGGAAACTTTTCCTCTGTGTAAGCAACAGGTCTGGAAAATGACAATAGAACAAGACCTTCGCCTTGCTCAGTTTTAGGACTGGGACACAAGCTGAAACCTGGTCGCATATAATGACATCCACTTGAATGCCGGAGAAAAACACCAGATACAAAGAGATGTAGATCATACGAACGTATGCCCAGAACGCATAAAACCGCCCGAACACATGTCTTGGAAGCCAATCCCCAACCGCTGTTACTTTTAGGGTGCCATCTCGAGTTTCTTGAAAGCAATGAGACGGGTCGTGATGTGCAGTAACAAATTGAACATGATAATTTGCGCGAGATTTCAAAGCCAGTGCAGCATCAACGACTAATCTTTCAGCGCCTCCGATACCCAGATCTGGGTGAACAAATACAACACGAACCATTAATTTGTAAAAAACAAATCCTTGAGCGATAGAAAAATATCTAATGTTCCCTTGCCCACAAGCTCTGGGCCTCAGGCTCCTCTACCATTTATTTCCTCTCGGACAGGCGAGAACGAGACAACTGGATTGACCATTGCATTGCGCATGTCCAAAGATGGCTGCTAAGAAGAAAACGTTTTGAGATGGTATTTTCCTCTTCAAAATAGCTTTTGTTATTCGCATTATAACTTTGAATATTTGAGAAAAGGGTTCGAAAATGAGTGATGTACGAGATATCCTTGAATTAGACCAAGGAACGCCACAGAACGTTCCTCCGAGCAAGGAAGCAATTGTTCGTTCAAACAAGGTTGGTAACTGTCCTCTATGTGATTGTGACTTGTTGATATTGAATTAACATTTGACAAGAATTTTCTTGCATTAGGTAGTAAGCAATAGTAAACATGTATGCACGTCTCAGCGTAATTTAAGTTTTTTTGACTTTATATTTTAACAACATTCACTTAATCTTAACTTAAGTTTGAATACGGTAAGTGTTAAAGTGAATGTGGTTATGCACAGTATTACGTTATTTAAAGTGCCCATAAAATGAAAATTTTTTATCAATTCAGCGGATTGACCTTGCTAAATGAGGAATAGTGGAGAAAAATTTTTGTCAAAGTCTTTCATGGTTCTTGAGATATTAACATTTTAATGTTTTAAACTGATGACGTCACAAGTGTGACAGTCAAATTTGCATTTTTTAAATCTGCTGCAAACCCAAACCTTGCACATGTAAAGAAATCAACATCATCTTATTGTGTTACCAAAATTGCCATGGGCCAAGTTTTATACAAACCTCATTGTATATAAGAGGGCTACAAAAAGATTTTGAAAACACACCAGTATATATGATATAATTTCTTCACAAGCACAATATGACAATCGAATGGAAAAACTTGTACTGGTACTTGTCAAATCTAAAGGTTTCTAATAACATAATCAGGAAAATGCTCCAGACCAATGTTGAACATAATCCTCTCCTTAATATTAAATTCACTGCTGACACAAACTGTTTGTAATCTCTTGTTCAAAGACCCTAATAAAAGTATAGAGCAGAATAGTCGGACAGGGTGGAAAAAATTTTCAGAATTAATAGTAACTGCTATATAGACTGAATGGAATAATAGTATAGGGTAGAAAGGTTTCAAATATGAATTTGTAAAATAAACAGTAATATTGCTAAAAAAAGGTAGTACATGAAATAGCCTTTTTTCTTGAGGATGGGTGCTGCTTCTTGTTAAAAACAAGAATTGACAAAATGTAAACACTGAGCTTTGTGTTCCAGAAGAAGAAATATTGACAGTCTGAATACCTGCAGTGGTGATGTGTGGTTTCTGAAACCTCGAAATTAATAATAGTGTACATACAGTCCCAAATAAGGCCCATATGTCGAGTGGAAATTTAAGCTAGCTTAGTGTTTTCTTGAGTCTAAGTGGTTCATAGGGCAGGGCAAATTTTTCTTTCCTCTCCACTTCCCACATGCATTGATCATGATCTGCGCACATGGAAATGATGTATCACTCAAGATGAGTGGTGATTGGTGTAAAGAGCAATTTATGTTTTATCGCGAGCTGTTCAGAATGAGAGAAACGTCTACAGTTAAATCAGTTAAACGAAAGCTTATGTATGCATCTCTGCTTTAATTGATCTAAAGAGTACTATTTCTGGTTGGTGACTGATGATGATTCGTTATTCTTTTTTTGGTTTTCTGGGATTTTTTTCGCAGTTATATAGCAACACCCCTTGCACTTGTAAATTATTTCGATTTCAGGGAAATTTACCTGTAACAAAAAAGATTACTGTGATTCACATGTGTGGTGTATTGAAATGAGTTCTGTACAAACTGTGGCACTCTATTTCACTCATGTCTCCTTATTTATTGATTAGGCCAACAGTGTAGACTCAGCATGATGGCCACGGCCACACAGCCTTAGTAATAATCCTGACTTTAAAAACTGCACACACAAAAGTGGAGTCCAGCAGGCGTGCTCTGCGTGTCAACTAAAAGACTTCAATGTTTTTGAAAAAATAAAAATGTATAATACAATGTCACACACTATGGCAACATATTTGCAGGGTAGGCATGTAAATTCCCTGTAATTAAAATTATTGTTTGACTGATTCTGTTTAACTGAGAATAATCAAAACGGACATCGTGCCAATTGTTGCAATGAGTATTGTAGTGTGTTTAGTCAGACTGTTGAATTTAGAGTGATCTCTTGTTTTGCATTATTTAAGTGTGTCGGTTTTTGGCTCAACAATTTATATGCAATCTCTTGTTCTGCATTATTTTAGTGCGTTGGTTTTTGGCTCGACAATTTGTATGTTTATAACAACAAGACTCCCATATCACAAATACCAAGACCCGATTTTTTCTTCCTCATTAGGCTTTCAGAAATTTTGCCTGATAAAAACAAATTGCTCCAAGTCAGACTTTTCAGTTTGTTTACACCAGTCTCCACTCGTCTGGAGTGCTACGTCATTTCTATGTGCGCAGATCATGATGCGTGTGGGAAATGGGCTAGAAAAAAAATTGCTAGGGCCGGCGCTTTTCTCTGGTTCCTGTAGTGTTTAAAAGCGGATGAAAGTCTTTGACTCCCCCTGCACAGGACACTAATCTATCGCAGGTTAGCTCCCAGCAGAGCTGGTACTCAATTATACAGCTGAGTCAACTGGAACAAAGTCAGGTAAAGTGTCTTGTCCAAGGAAACAACCATGGACTGACTGGGGCTCCAATTTGCAACCCTAGGATTATGAGTCGAACATGCTAACTGCTCGGCCATTGTGCCACCCCTCTATAGTGTGGAAATTTAGGCCAAAATAAATAATTGTAGGTCAAGTCATATACTGTTATTTGGGATTTCAGAGTATGCTAGCATATTGAATATAATATAATATAAATGTAATTAATATTAATTTGTGGTAACAGGCAAGGAAGCCCAAGAGAACAATTGAACCTGCTTTCAAACGGCCAGAAGGGATGCACAGGGAGCTATATGCATTGTTGTACAACGACAGCAGGTAAAATTATAAAATATCTTGTAATGGACAATTAATATAATAATATTGTTGAGTTTTGAATTGAGAGAGAAATGTTTAATTGTTTAAGTTGATGAGAAATAGTTTACCTTAGTTAGTTTGTCAATGATGTTTGATTGACCCTTGAATTAACTCAGTCTTCTTAATTTCCAGCCAAAAAAAGGAGCTTTAGTAATTTAAATTTTCCTGTTTATGTGTATGTATTCAACAGCTGGATTGACAAGCAACAGAAAATAATACTAAAATTATGCCTAATTTATTGTTAAAAGAGCTTTGAACAGTAGTAAACACAACAAAAGAGGTTGGTTTTATTAAGTTTTAGAAAGATTTATTTTTAATTTAGGATTTTTATTCTTTGAACTTGTAGTGAGTGAGATTTTGCACAAAAAAATAATAGTTCTAATAATAATTCTTATAATAATTTCAACTTTGTTCTACCAAAATTAATTGTTACTTTAAAGGCCACTTTGTTTTTAAAAATAGATAAATGTATACAGGCCTTACCCTGAGAAAAAGTGCAGACATGCTGAAAATCGTATGCTTCGGTTCAGTTAGGCGGGTGATTTTATTTTTACATGTTTAACTGACACTTAAAAAATCGTTATTTCACCTACAACAGTTTTTCCTCTTGCATAAAATGTATTTTAGCAATCATGTTATTTCAACAACTGAATCCCTATGTACAAGCCAACCTTATGTTATTTTTAGATAAACTTTTCATTGAAAACTAATTATCATTAACACTAAGAATAGAATTTATTTAGGAAATCCTTTAGAGAAAAAAGGTTCTTGAAAGTTGATTACTTTACAAGTTCAAATAGATCATCATCAAGGACAGGATAAACCTTTAACTGTTAGTTAATTGTTAATGTGACAAGTTTTCAAATTACATTGCAGTTTGATTTTCGTATCAAAAGTAAGGGTTTTAAGTTTAGACAATGTTTATAAGATAGAATGCATTGCAGACAGACAATTGAATTACTTGATATAAAACTACATGACTGTCTTTTCCAGTTGAAATTTAAAATTTTTCAACAGTAATGTAGGAAATTCAAAAAACAATCAGCAGACCAATCAGTGCTAGCCATTCCCATGCCACAGTGTCTGTTGAAATCAACTTGAACAACAGTCATTGAACCGTGAAACTGTCTGTATCTAAAGTATTAATTTTTTGTTTTGGGGCAAGTCTTAAGAAAGTTGTTTAGAATGTTCAAGTTTCATGCATATAAATTCCTGTGTAAAACAATCCTGTTTTGCTTATTCAACTACAAATTTAGATCTTGTTGTGGATTTATTTTAATTAGCAAGATTTTTAATATATTTTTATGTTGCACAAGTTATCATCTTAAGTGTAATTCAGTGAAAATCAGAGAAACCAAATATACATGCAATTTTAGGCTTCTATGCTATCAAATAAAAGCTTGAAATGGCATTTAAGCTTGTACAAATATTTTGTAGTTGTTTGAAGTCAACATTTATTTAAGTGCTGGGAGAAGCCATTCAACTGTTGTGGAAATAATGAAATAAAATAATGTGTTGTGTATAATCAGATAGATCTGTTAGAAAGCTATTTAAACTTTACAAGTATCTCAAATTTTTGCACCCTGCACTGTGGTTCTTCTTCAGGGGAATAATGACATTTAAAAACTCAAACGCTGGTACCAGTCACTTATCTAGAGTCCCTAAGAGATTTCAAAAGTGGGACTTATGCCTGCAGAAATTCAGCCCTTTCATTCCCACTTTTCTTAGCCAAGCTTTAATGCAGAGAATGAAATCACAATGATAAAAATCACTGCCCTAGACTATTATTAGAGTCTTTGCATTCCAGCTTGGCTAAGAATAGTGAGAATGAAAGGGCTGAATTTCTGTGAGCATATGTTGCACTCTTAAAATCTCTTAGGGACTCTTAATAAGTGACCGGTACCAGTGTTCGAATTTTCGACAGTCGTCTTTTGCTAGAAGAAGAACCACAGTACAGGAAAATGTTTAGGAATTTTGGATACTTTTTAAAAGGGCACAGTAACGGCTCTGCGCATGTTCCCAAAGTCTGGTAATCTAAAATCTGTTCTGGCCAGGAACAATTCATTTCTTAAGTGAATTCTTTTGTTTGATTGAGGAGTAAAGGCCGATATTCATTAGCTCCTAATCTCAATTCAGTTAATAGCAATTATAATCTATCTTTTTTGTTACGGTCCACAAATCTTCTGATGCAAGGTTCTTGATTGAAACACTTTTCTGCGGTGTCAAACCATCCTGCAGCATAGAGGAGTGTCAGAGTAGAACTCGCTGGCAATTTTGATTGGATAAATAACAAAGCTGCTGTCAGATCTTGGCTAAAGTTTTGATCATTGCATTTTGGCAGAGCCATTGACTATGCCCTTTTAAAGGGAATCTCTCATATTTTGGTTAAAATGTCGTCGGTGCCCCACTGTGTTGGTAAAATGAGTAAAAACAGCTGCACGAAAACTCAAAAACTAAAAAATGTGATTGAAAAGCGGATTTTTGCCTTTTTTCTCAACTGGAAGTTTTGCTTTGCTTTGATGATACACATGACCTATGACGTAGATATGAGAACTTGAGCGCACAAATTTGAAAGCCATGAGTGCAGGATAAACCTGTCTTTCAGAGTGTTTGAGCAACCACCGGCCCTACACCAATGAACCATGATTGAAAATAGTTGTGAAAGTGTTTTGCAAGCAAGTATTGCAGTGCTGAGTTCTCAAGTCTACGTCAATTACAGCAGTCGGACTTTCAATCGTGAACATTGACTTTTAAAAGTTAGTGTGGCAAATTGAATATCGCAAAATACAGCTCAAGACTTCTAAAAAGATCTTTTTTATGGTACAAATAATATCATTTTCCAGGGAACATTAGGAGTGGTTTAGAGATTCCCTTTAAAAGATCAGATAATACACAACACATTTTATATTTATTTATTTATTAGAACCATATAATAACCAAAAGACAATTGATTCAAGTGCTTTAGTTTAGTTAGACTAGAGAGTATGGTTAGTCAATGTGGAAGATTGGAAAACCCCATAATTCTCAACAACAGGGACTCCCCTCCACTGGCGCCATCAGACACCACACAAGGATACAAACAGATGAAAGCTAAGCTGGGAAGACAACATGTTAGGCCTTGGAAGCTGATCCCTTTTAACAACCCTGCACGGACAGATGGAGCATTGTTTTATCACTGGAGGAGAGTAGCTGATGAAGGAAAAGAATATCCTTTTGCAAGATTTAATAAGGTATCACAATAGCCAGGTCATGTTCAATCCTGTCGCACAACCAAGTGCTATCCAAAAACTCATTTGTGGTCCGATTTGACAATGATGTTTGGTTCTTGTTGCTTTTATTTCGAAAACTATATTTACTGTAGTTGTTCACTTTTAAGCCGCACTCACTATTAAGCTGCACCCCCCCTTTTCGACAAAGATAGAAGAGTGGTTTAACAAACTGTTTGTTTTGGAAAATACTCAGTTTTAAGCTGCATGGCTCATACTTTAATAATAAAACTTGCTTAATAAACACATTGACCTCAGTTTTGAGACCAAAAACACTGAAACTATGCAATCCATTCAATTGCTAAAATCTTTGCAGAATTCCATTCAAGAGCTCAGTTGTAAAATTATACTTCCAACTATCAACAAATAAATGAGACTTCTTTGTAAATCTTTTCATAATTCAAATGTCTAGATTTTTGTGCAGCTTAAAGACCCATTATCACTTACCGTGATGCACTGCGCATTGTTTGTTATGAAATGTGAGCACTGGCTGGGAAAATCCCTGCGGGCTTTGACTACAGCCGCAGTCTTGCAAAGTGAGTAAACATTGCTTAATCTGAACTTGAAAAAGAAATACTAAGTGAATCAATTTGAAAATTCCGTGAACAGCCGCGAATTATTTCCTTAGAAATGGCCCTGTTGCCACAGGCGATTCTCAAAGAACCAGAAAAATATCGTCGAAGCTGACGCAAATGTTAAAACAAACGTAGCAAGACTTGAATAATATTTTGAATTTTAACCGGTTTGCTGTACAAGACAATTTATCTTGCATTTACAAAGATATAATGCATGACTCTCAACAGGGTTGCTTGTGTAAGACAAAATAATATTCGAAAAGAAATGGTGCGAATAATGCAGGCTGTCCATGCAGTGAATATTCACGGATGAGAAATGTTCTGCGCTTTGCAAATTGGGCAAAACATTTAATATAAGAATGGGAAAATTGAGACAAACAAACGGGAGAATTCTCAGAGATTATCTCGTATTGCATTCGGTCATCACAAAGCAGAAATTCAGCTGTCAGAGGAGGAAATTAAAGTTAGTTATCGAGACAAATGCAGCGATTGAAACAACAACAACAATGTTTGCTTTAACTAGTAATTTCGCCTATAATTTTTATATTTATTTTATTTTATTATTTCATTAAATTTGCAGCTTAAATAAATTGGGTGTGACAGGACAAAGTCCCAATTGACAACTGCCACCTAAAGCTTAGATTTGAAAAAAAAACTATTAGAAAAATAATAAATAACTATTTAGTGCAGTACTGTATATAATGAGTCCATTCAAATACAAACTTAAATCAGTATAAAATTAATTATGGCAGTGAGCAAAATATTTTCATAGTGATCTAAAAGCAGAGTTTTCAGTCTATCAATATTTTTTAAAGTTCCTGGCCAAGCTATTCCATACTTTTCCAACTTGAGAAAACAAAGAATATCTAAAAAAAAATTAATAGTTCTACGCACAAATGGTTTGCCTTGATTATAAAATTGTGATATCCCATAGGAAAAAATACTTATAATAATGACTTTCCCATTCCAAATTTCTATTTGCGGGTTGATAATATAACAGGTTGCTCACGGGTGGACAGCGTTTTGCTCGCAGATTACTAATGGAAAGCTCGTGGATTGCTTTAGAACTGACAGAAAGCTCACAGTTTTACATTAGCAGAAAGCTTGCAAGTTACAAATGGAAAATCTAGGGCTTAAGAACAGATTGCTGCAGGTTGACAACAGAAAGCTTGTGGGTTTCATTGCAGCTCAAAAAGACATAAAGAGAATGGTGCTCTCGGTTACAGGTCAAAATTGTGTGTTGCATATTATTTACCATTTGTGGCAACTTGGCTGAAAAGGTCACTACATTTTGTTGGCATGGTACCTGGCGAGAACTTGTAAATTAAAGCAAAAGTAAATTAAAGTATTATTGACATTGAAATAAAATATTATAATTATAATAATTCTGGGTAGCATGGTGCTTCTCATCTGTGGAATCATTTTGTGATTGCATGAGTTGGTTAAAGGGTTAGCTCTGAAACAGCCTAGGAATGACTTTGCTGTCCATCTTAGAAACTCGGCTTTGGTGGTCTTTAATAGCAAGAGTTTTGATTCAGAAAAAAAAACAGGAATTTTCTATAATTATAATTTTTTTAGATTAATTTTTGGAGGTTTTTTGGCTGATAGATTGTCCTCAAAATTTCTCATAGTTGTCCTTGAAGCTTTAATTTTGCTTCTTGGCCAACTGTTCATTTTTTGGACAATCTATCAGCCGTGGACATTATCCTCCAATATACCAGCTGCTGGATGGGGTTTATTTACTAAATAATTTTATTATAAGTTGTAATTATAATTATTTAATATTAAAATTTTTGTTGTTACTAATACTGTTGTTGTTGTTACAGTAATAGTTCATATTGTTGTTTTTTTATTACCTGAATGACAATCGAATGATCACATCTCTAGAAACCCTCGGGACTTTGGCTAACATATCGCTTGAATTGTGTTATTTTTATATACTCGCTTGGGTAACAAACTTACAGTACATGTGTTGAATAATAAGTTCATTTGTTCACTTTTCCTTTTAATCCTCAGAAAGTGGATGTTCCATCATATTCTGATGAAGAGTATCAGGTACTATTAACTCTGACCAAGCCTGTTAAAATAACAGCCTGGGCTTGTCATTTGAGGCGAGTGAGAGCGTCGCTCGTGCAAAACTGACCTGAGGAGAGCAATTAATTGCTCACCTTTCATCCAAGAATTGCTCATGTCATTTAGAAATACAGCCTTAGCAAAATGTGTTGTGATTTGTCCTATATGTATTGGAAAAATAATATTCATGTACAAATACTTCTACAACAACAACAAGAATGATCAACCATGCATGTTTACTGTCTGAGGGATGACTAATTTTTTATTGCGTAAAAGCCAGCATACACTTTTTGAATACTGTTGACACATTACAAAAGGTGTTTCTGATTTAAAAGTATTTACTTATGTTTGCTAAATACAGTCAGTTGTCTGTGTGAGTGCAGAAGTACTTCAATTTTGAAATTAAGTAATTTGAAGTAACACTGGAATCAGGCAGTAGTGCCATGTCATTGTACAAGTTTCTTTTAAGCTCTTATCACTTAAAAAAGACAGCTCACCTCAATTAGCTTAGGTTAGCTTTTTGTCACCTCACCAATGATTTTCAAATGGTAAGCCCTGAAATTGATTAAATTTTCTAGCTTTTTAAAAGCACACTATTTGAATTGTAGTTACTAACAGCAAATATGTGGTTCTGGCAGTTTAAACATGAGCAGCGGAAGCAAAAAATTATTGGAGGGGCACAGTAAAAATTATGATAATAGTTCCTTATAAAATCTATAACTTTTAATAGTTTAAAACATTATATAAAAATTATATATAAAGTATGTAATGTATGTAAAGGCAAAGAAAAAATAACAAAAGTTTTCAAACATTTTCGGTTAGAAACCATCATTCATCAGAAAGTTTTATTTATATGAATTTTAGTTAATACCTTTTAAATGGTGATTTTTATGTTTAATCCTATTCAAAAGTTGCTTTTGTTAGCTAGAAAATGAT
>JAOBRD020465457.1:0-17944 GCA_027575215.2 Hydrozoanthus sils | reverse complement strand
TCCCCGCAGCCCGATCCCCAAAACCTTCTTAAAACTCCCATAAATCCTTAACTAATTCGCCAAGCTCTGAATATAAATACACCACAACTGCACTTTTCTTTTGGAAAGCCGATTGAAGCCATTTTTATCATTATTATTATCATTATCATTATTATTATTATTATTATTATTATTATTATTATTATTATCATTATTATTATCATTATTATTTTAGTCAAAGCCAAGAATATTAGAATTGATTTGTCCATACAACAGATTAGCTTACTGTGTATTGTAACTTTGATTGGAATCTGTTCTAACAATTAAGTCGAAATATTTTATCGCTTTTAGATCAATATTGTAAATGAGTTGTATTTGATTATTATTATTATTATCATTATTTAATAAAAAAAATATTATTATTATTATTATTATTATCATTATTATCATT
The DNA here is from genome assembly GCA_027575215.2 of Hydrozoanthus sils. Taxonomy (NCBI): domain Eukaryota; kingdom Metazoa; phylum Cnidaria; class Anthozoa; order Zoantharia; family Hydrozoanthidae; genus Hydrozoanthus; species Hydrozoanthus sils. The sequence goes on along the minus strand of JAOBRD020465457.1, from coordinate 17,514 downwards.
ATTGTTACAATTGAGAAGAATGGGTCTTGGTAATGGGGCTATTGGTTACTACACTGTAGGCCTCCTATAGCAGTGAGTAAAACGTCTCTGAGTTAGTATACAAGATTTTATTATATGTTTTGCTCATTTTATAACACTAAAACAACAAAAACGTTATCAACAGCAAGCCATCATCAAACACAGTTTTGGAACGTTTGAGATCTTCAGTGAATAAAAAAATTCCTCGAAATAGGGACGCAGGTCCAGAAATGTAAAAAAACACCCTAAAAATACCAAGGCGTAAAAAAATTGACCTAGCTTAAAATGTACTTCATAGCAGTAGGCATAAACAGATTCTGCTCAAAACATCCTTAAAAATTGCTCAAAGATGTCCTAAAAAGTTGCTCAAACTTCAAAGAATTGCTTAAAGTTGCTCTCTTAACATGAAAAGTTGCTCCACAAGGTAACAATATCCATGTTTTTTTTAGAAAAAACAGCAGATATAAAGTTTTGCACAACATTATTTATTCTGTTGCCAGATCAGTAGATGCCTTCCCGTTCTTTGTCTTCTGGGTCGCAAGTTGTTCAAAAGATGATAACTAAGTCCTAATCCAGTCTTAACTCTTAACAAAACCTATTGGTTGTCATGGTAATTAACCCTGGATTAGGGCTAATCGTCTTTTGAACGACTCGGCCCAGGTTTCTTGCTTGCCATAACTACAATCAAATTATTATGCTAAGAACTTCACCTTGTATGATGATATGTATGGCAAGGGCCGCCATTTTGAATTTGATACAGAACGTTGTTCTATGTTGTAATTGGAATAAGCATGCACAGGGTACCCAAGGAGAGATTTTTTTACCAAAACTGTTCCAATTGTAATATGCTTTTTTCATTTAATGCTTTGAAAGTAGCCAGATGTGCCAAACTGTACAAAAATTGCTTGAAAAATTCGTATGTTTCTTAGAAAGTTGTTCAAAATTTTAGAAATGTTTCTTAAAACGAAAAAAGTTGCTCAACATCGAAAGAGTTGCTCAAATGTTGCCATGAAGAATCTGTCTAGACCTACGTAGCATCGATTTTAAAAAAAAAAGCAGCTCAGGAGAAAACTACAGAAAATTTGAGAAACACGCTTGTTTGTTTATGCACCCCTTAAAATACCATTTTTCTAAAACAACCATTTTCCCTTGAAAATCCTAAGTTGCTGAAAATTCGACGAGCACCCTATCATACCAATTCAGGGATACCCCGGACGTTTTACATTAAAGAACATACACAGTTTACTGATAAGTTTTCGCCGATGTCAAGACAAACGAATATTGTTCAAGGTCTGTTCCTCAGCACAGGGGAGGCTGATTTCTGTTCTTCTGTCAAAGAACAGGTGTTTGATTTTCTGACGCAAGTCCGGCATTCTCCAGTAATACACAAAGGGATTTAGTGTGGAGTTAAACAACATTATTGTGCAAGAGATTAGATTGAAGGCTTGCACTATACGCGAGAACCCAATACTCTTAACTATTACAAAAAAAGCAAAGTATGGCAGATAACACATAAGAAACGCTCCATGCACGTATCGCATGGTTACCACTGTTTTCCTGTAACGCCCAAGATCAAAGGAGTTCGATCTAGACCGCCGCCGTTGCACCTGCTGCATTGAGGGTCGGCTGCTGTGCGTTTCTAGCTGCGCCTGCGATCTGATCAGCAAGTAACTGATCGCAAAGTAGTTGACAGTAGTCAGAACTATGCAGAAGATGGAAACAATGCCGGAGATTGCTGCGTGTGAAGTTAGGTCCAGCACAAAAACGATCCCCGAAATGACGTTGATAATCCAAAGGAAAGCCACAAATGTTTTGACTCTTTTCACCGTAACGGTGGCTCGATATCTTACCTTTAGATACACAGCAAGAAAGCGGTCCACGCTAATGGCAGTAAGGGTTTCAAATGACAGCGATATAAAGAAAAAAGCGATTGAGAAAAAAGCAATGCTGAATGCGCAAGTTAGTTCTTTGTTTCCCCACGACGCAGATGTGTTGAGGGCAATAAACAGTGGTTGAGCGACCAGTCCAACTCCGAAATCCGCGAAGGCGAGGTTACAAAGCAGCACATAGGACGGCGAACCAAGCAAGGAACTGCGCGTGATGACCAGAATAACGACCAGGTTACACAGTGCTGCTACAAAGCCACACACTCCGTTGACAATAGATGTGCCTACATACACCCAGTGTAGACTGGCTTCGTACTGGTTTGATTGAGTCAGCACAGTACACAGATCATCAAGGATCCCCATGTTTTCATAAGTTGTGTTATTGCTGGCCATTTGACAATTGCGAAGGGCCGCTCTTCCAAATCAAAGCTGACTTGGTATTCAGTCAATAGCTTCTCGGTCGGCTTCTTTACTTCTGAGATAAAATAAGACAAGATTTTGTGAATAGAGCAGATAGTTTCATTACTAATTATGTCTTTTGTTTTTAAGCACTACAAAAATATACTACCACAAAACTCAACTAAGGAGATAAGCACAAGACTAAGGTTTGTTTACTTTAATCACGAAAATATTCAGACCTGAAAGTACGTTTCGGACAAAAACTTTCGGCCATTTTTGCCAATAAATTTCGGACAAACAAAACTAAAGACACTTTTAAAATTCACTAATAAAAGTAAAACTCAATTGGTTCACAAACAACACCAACAATAACGTCGCAACTATTGTTTCAGTCTGCTATAGTTTGGTTTACTATGAAACGCCGACGGAACGCGTCAAGAGTATAGTGAAACGGTTTGATGTTTGATTCAAAAGAGAAGATAATCCACGGAGCTGGATGAACTTGTCGACTTCCAGGAATCTGTCATTGTATTAGAAGACAATGAACCTGCCTTTTAAAACCACTTTAAAGTCTATTGGAATATGTTCCTAGACCTGACTACACTAGGCCTCAAAATCTTCGGGGGTGGAAGCGGAATCTTGAATCATGAATCACGGCTAAAAAATGTGAAGGAATCATGAATCACATCATTTCGCAGGCTGTGAATCGTGAATCATAGACAAAAAAAATAAATCAATCACGAATCATGAAAAAATTCTATAAATGAATCATGAATCATGAAGAAATTCTATAAATGAATCATAAATCATTGGTCGAAAAATATTTGGGAATCACAAATTATCATACTGAAAAGATTCCGCTTCAACCCCCGAAAATCTTGTGATATTAAAAGTTAGTGACTGTAAAAATCGAGAGTGCTACGACAGTTGCAAAAATTTGAAATTTTATAAACCTTTCTAAAATAACTCCTATAGTGAGATATTTGGAGTAGTATAATCAAAAATTCCAAGAGCGCTTTAGTTTATTCAAAATTTAGGAAAGTTGAAATTGCCGTAAGTACCTCCGCCAGTCCATTTGACGTTCGAGGTACGACAAAACTTTCGCATTTAGATAACAACATTTTTCCCCGAAAAAAAAAACAGCTCGCGAAGAAGGTTCAAATCGTCCATATTGGATTTAGTACAAACAAAAGTGGCGGGGTTCGAGAAAAATGAAAACAAAGTACTCTGCATACAATTTTCAACCCATGTGAAGGGGATGTTTAACATCAAGTTAAACTTCCCCTTCACATACCTACAATATGAGGACGTGTCGAAATTAAAAATAAAAGGAGAAAAATCTTGAGAGAATTCTCTTACATGAAAATTACCTGCAGCCGTCGAATACGCCGGCACGTTGAAAACCTCAAACGTCAAATGCTTGCTGTGTCACGTGACCTCCAGAGGTGTCTACTATTAATTATTCAACTTGTGGTAACACTGAACTCGATCTTACAAACTTTCTCCCGTCTGATTGTACGTACAATCTTTATATTCGAGGCATCACTGCTTGCACTAGAGTCTAAACAATAAAACATGTACAATGAATATGGCAGCTGATTCAGTGTTGTGTAGCTCTTTTAAGGGCGTGAAACTGTACTCTCAACAAAGCACGGTTTTTTGTGCTATCGACCAATCAGCGCGCGCGGGATTCACTTGGGTTATTTTACAAAACTTTTTGTCACATGGATTTGCCACATTAAGGTATGGCTACACGATGCAACACTGCTTTGCACGGTGTAGCCACCTCTGAAATTGTTGCACGCATTGCAACGTTGCTTGCCTGAGCAGAATCCGATCCTATTCCCGCAATCAACGATTTCACCGTGTGGCCACACGAAAAAGTTCAAACACACGCAACGTTGCATGCAATGTTGCATCGTGTAGCCTAACCTCAAATTACCTTATTTGCAACGAAGTTTTGTGACATGAAAGCCAAGATGACGAGCGCGAAAACTAAGTTCAATCAACAAACATGAGCATGTGATAATCTTGATATATTATACAATACGTGCTGTTTATGGGACTGTGCTGACTGATAACTAGCTTTGTATTCCACTCAGAATTGAACTCTGAAAACAAACTCTATTTATCTTTTTTCTGTTTTTAATTGACCGTTTTCACTTTATCGGCATGCCGATAGTTTAATTGCAGACTAGCAAGTTAAGAAAATGTGCCACTCTAAAGATAGTTAATCTCGCTCGTTCCTACTGAACAATATACGAGCTCTTTAGTGACACATTTAAAACAAAATAAAAAAATATAGCAGTAGACATTTCCATTCCTTGTAGGTAAAAAAACATTGATGCTAAATTCAAATTTGAAAAATAATGCATGAATAACATAACCCAATTAGGACTTTTGGCAGAAGTAAAATCTTTGAAAAATAATGCATGAAAAACGTAACCCAACTAGGACTTTTAGCAGAAGTAAAATCTTTGAAAATTAATGCATGAACAACATAACCCAATTAGGACTTTTAGCAGAAGTAAAAACTTTGAAAAATAATGCATGAACAACATAACCCAGTTAGGACTTTTAGCAGAAGTAAAATCTTTGAAAAATAATGCATGAACAACATAACCCAATTAGGACTGTTGGTAGAAGTAAAATCTTTGTTCTTTATGCCAATATATAGGTGTTGTGTTGATGAAAAAACAAATTCTGCTGCATGTACACTCAATGGCAATATTTGTGAATTGTTTGAATTATCAATACCTGATCATATTGGAAACAGATATTAAAAGCTTTTTTCCGTGTGTACATGGGAAAGAACTAATCTGTAAAACTGTTACCAATCGTTTAAATTTTGATATATGAGATACGTTGGTTTCTAGTTAACCCTTAAACTGCAAGTACAACTTATTTTAAAGTTTCTTTCTAAGGATTTTGAAGATGAACAAAAACTTAGTCGGTTGTGAAAAATCGGTGCTAAGGAACATTTTACTACACTCTTTTGAAATATCGTAAATGTATAAGCATCTAACATTGTAAAGCGTTTCTGTTATAAACAATAAACAGCCATAAACTGCAGTTCTAGTTCGCGTAGTCTCCGAGTCAAAAAACAAACTCTCTATCAGTTGAAAAAAGACGCGTAAAACCAAAGAAATAAAAAAAACAGTTTTAAGCTACTTTATTTTGCGTAGTCTTCAAATTTAAAAAACAAACTCAATGTCAGTTTACAAGAGTTTAGTAAAGGCAGCTTTGTAATTCACGTAAATTGAAAACGTATAATATTATCAACTGAGAAAAGAAGGCGTTTTTCCTTAAAAATCAGACCACTTTATTCAGTTTTTAATATACTTGAATTTAAAAGAGTGCTCGTTATCAAAGGCAAAAATCCGGCATTTGCGAGATGTTTCGTAAACAGGCAGATAACACAAACCAGTGAGATAACTTTAGTTCTCGCATACTTGGTTAGTATCACTATGACTATATTGAGGCGTGTTAAACTCGAACACGTAGCATATTCACTGAATACAATATTGGATTTCAGCAGGGGAGTTCTTGTAGTGTACCACAAAAAGACTTTTCTTTGCTTCTAAATAATGACAAAAACATATCCGCAACCATTTTTAGTTTTTTAGATAGTTTAAATGCTCAACCCTGGTCTGCAGTTTCTCAGTCAATAGCTTTAATTCTTACAAGATTTTGGTCGTTTTTTAGACCGAACAGTTTATTAAATTTGCTTTGTTGCAGCTGTTGGAGCTACTAGCAACAAAGGAACGGAGCAAGAACACAACAACTGAACTAAAGAGAGAAAGTATCGATTGCCTGGCTGTCGGTTACTGAATTCCCCTAAAGTAATTCTTAGAATCAGCCAAGTTTATTCTATGGTCTTAAATTATATTTGGCCATCTAAAATAATTGTTCAGCTTAGTATATTTTATGCATATAGTGGAACTTACCTTGACGAAGAACGAAATCAGGAAAATGACTCGCTAACTATATTCAGCCTCTTTTATTCTTTAACCTTTCAGCCCAAAATTCTCCCAACAAGAAACCATAGTTTTTATGTAATCAGTTTAGGAGAATTTTGCTTTTCATCTTTTATGTTTGTTTTGTTTGATCAATTTTCATTTTCTCATTACAAAATACCCTATTTTGTATGAACTAAGTTGGGAGAACTAAGGTGTTGATCAATTGGCTCGGGCTTAAGGTGACCTCATCATTAACTAAACTGAGTCGGATGTGAGGAAGTCTTTGTAGTAAATTTGCAACTTGACAAGTGTAAAAATGTTGATGCGAGTGCTATATTGATGTGGCAAGAGTTCAGAGTTTTCCCAACTTTTGCTTTATCTGAAACTAAACATACAGACATTCTAAAAAGCTATGAATTCTTATAGCCATTCATTTACTAGATGCTAAAGCCGATGTTTTTCAGAAGCTATGCGAAGACCAACGGGTTGAACACTGGTCTTGTAAGGACTATTAATTCTTATTTTACAGAGGAAGTTGAAAGAAAAAGCTTGAATACAATACAAAAAACACTATCAATTATGGTAAAAACACGCGTACGATAAAAGTTTCAAAATGTGTTGCTGCTGAAGCAGTATTCTATATAAACTGACCCAGTTATTCAGATCTCTGAATTTTACATTTTTTTTTTATTATTCTTTGATTCTGTTAATTTTGTTTCAGTTTGTCTTAAGATTTGTGAAAATAAAGTTGCACGAGTGAATAAATAAAATTCTAAAATGCTTGGCCGACCTGCGTGAAATCTTTGTTCTAATGACCATTTTTTAAAATTTTTTTCTTTGTTCTTTTTCCCTCTTTGCTCGCAAGGTTGTTATTAAACTAACTTTATTTATCGTCGTTACGCTGGAAGTGGTTGCCCATTCTCCCAAACCAGTGTCTTATGTTTAATCGCTCGACGGCACAGATCTCGGCGTGAAAGACAATTTTGCGGAGGGAGGAAAACCGGAGAACTTGGAGAAAAATCCTCGGAGTCAGAAAAAGATCGACAAATCTTAGCCCACAAGCCAACCCAGGACTCGATCCCGGGTCCACAGAGGTGGGAGGCACGAGCGCTAATCACTCGGCCATCCTGACTCCCCTAATATAATACGATAATTGGTTTTGCTAAGAAGGACGGGTTCTAAATCAATGAACGACAGAAATAGAGGATATTATGCATTGCCGCGTATCTCTCACGTACGAGTAAGCAAAGTGAACGAGTGAGAAATACTTTCAGCACGAGAAGATAACATTTGTATCTCCAAGCGGCAATGAAATGTTTTGTTTATTTTATAGGTACTGATGAGATTTCTACATAAAACATAACTTTTTTTTAAAATAGCCGGCCGCACGCCCGAGCGGGAAGCTCTCTTGTAATGGGCATAATATTTGTAACCATGACGACACCGATATCTTCACACATGAAAGACAAAAATAATATCTTCACTGCGCGCGCGCGGTAAGGATAATGATTTTTTAGTAAACGGGGAAAATCCAGGCATTTCATCAGTATCTATATAGTATATAATATAAGCAGAGATCGCATAAGGGACGCGGACTAGTTGATCTCGTGGGGATTGGGGGGAGTGGAAGAATTTGTGAAAAAAATTTGCAGAGCCACCCGGACAGAAAAAAAATTTGCATGCCGAAATCCTATAGAGAGAATGTATGAAAACTGGCAAAAAAAATTGTTTTTTTCTAAAGCTTGACTGAAAAAAAAAATTTGCAGAGAAATCATTCTTCCACCCCCCCCCTCCTCCCCACGAGATCAACTGGTCCGTCCGTAACATTAAGCTTTATACTCTGACTTGGTGCAATTTCCATTTTAAAACACGTAATGTTTGTTCAGATGTTTCTCTCAGCAAATCAGTGATAAATAGCACAGTTTTTCGCCACACATTGATTTGAGTCGTGCAACAGCTTCGAGCTACCTCACTTGTTCGAGACTCATTTTAGTGGAAGTTTGGAACTGCTCGGAAAACCGTCAGTAACCAATAGAAACTAAAAGGGTTAGGGCAAGAGACAACATCGATACCCTATTCAGAAAATATACTTCTTCAGTGTCGAGTGAAGCTTTTACTAAACTGTATGGTTTGTACGCCGAACGATCCCCAGTACATATCTCTCGCACACTATGTAAAGCCATGTGAATGCAAGATCAATAAATTAAAGCTCTATCAACATAAAATGGAACTAGCGAGAAATTCGTTATACAATAGTATAACGATAGGTTAGTATACAAACGAAAAACAGGGCAGAGTTTGATATTTCTAACGTAGTTACCAGTTGATAGTCTACTGCCTACACATTCTATTTTTTCCACAAAAACCAAAAACTTGCAAGGCTTGGCTGCTTTTAAATTATTTTGCGTTCTTGTTTTCTGATATTTCCAAACAATGTTTTAGTTATCCGGAACAATAAAAAGACGCTACTAAGGAATGCGTGTTTATTATTTCTTATCTCGGTATACGATAAATAGAGGATACTTCATGGAAAGTGCGCGCGTACAGTTTTTATACTCACATCTTAGTCTGTGTAAATGGACTAAATAAATCCTTAAAGAGCATATGACATGAGATATTTTATAATCTCTGTGAATAGAACTTGCTTAATGAGGAATATCGGTGAAAAAAATTGTCAAAATCTTTATGGTTCTCGAGATTTTAACATTTTAGTGTTTTCAACTGATGATGTCACATTGCTGGCTGGCAACTTTTCAATTTTTTGAAATCTGCTGCAAATCCATAACCATTGGGTGAATTTTCTCCAAAGTAACTTGAGGTTTTCTTCAGAATAGTAACAATATTTCATCGTCATGGCAACAAACTCGGTAACAGGCCTAATTTGTACAAAGAAAATCAATTATTTCAAGAACTTTCACCGAGGTAATTATCGGGGGTGGAAGCGGAATCTTTTCAGTATGATAACTCGTGATTCCCAGATATTTTTCGACCAATGGTTCATGATTCATTTATAGAATGTCTCTATGATTCGTGATTCATTTATAGAGTTTCTTCACGATTCATGATTCATTTATTTTTTGTCCATGATTCATGATTCACAGCCTGCGAGATGTGATTCATGATTCCTTCACATTTTTGATCCGTGATTCTTGATTCAAGATTCAGCTTCCACCCCCAACAATTAAACCAAACCTTTGTTTTTTCTTTTACATGGTAGGAAGAATAAAAATTGTGTTGTAATATGTTGCACAACTTCTGGATTAACGAAAAAACCTCGTTAGCTTGGAAATTCTCATCTAGAGCCTGGAACCCAGTTTGTTGCTATGACAACGAAAATTAATAACCATTCTGAAGAAAACCTCCAGATACATTATCAATCCAAGTTTGGTTAAAATTCGTCCATAGGTTATGAATTTATAGCAGATTTCAAAAAATTGAAAAGTTGCCTGCCAACAATTTGACGTCATCAGTTGAAAACATTAAAATGCTTAAAATATCTCGAGAATCATAAACATTTTTTACAAAATCCCTTCACCACTATTCCTCTTTTAGCAAGGTTTATTCACTGAGATAAGAAAAGTTTTCGTGTCATACGCTCTTTAAAAATGTTTTAACAAAATTGCAGCCGGTGGTTGTTCTTAGCTTCTTTTAATTTGTGTGCAATTTCAGCCTGGATGTTCATATAAATTTGTTCTTATATCAAAAAAGCGTGTACAAAATTTGCGAAAAAAACCAAAACGAAGTCGAAGTTGAGCCTCAGAACGTCCTTCATTGGTATATGTGTTAACATTCGACTTAAGCTTTACCACTGGAACGGGTTAATAATCCAAGTTCCGCTGATCTACAGCTCTAGAGTCAACAAAGGACCCCATGCATAAACCCACACAAAGGGAAGAGAAAAATCTCTCTGACCTCGATGGGATTTGAACCTACGACCTACGAAACAGGTCTAAGTCGCTCTAACCAAATGAGCTGCGGGGCAAGCTGGGAACTAAAGTTAAAGCTCAAGTTAAAGTTACAACAAAAAGAACTAAATCCTTTCTTGAGCCAAGAGCGGGCCCATCAGGCCAGCACTTATCTCCGGTTAGCTCACTGCACTTAGACTGGATCTAATTCTGCCGAAAACCAGAAAACCAGAAAACCAACTTACGCCAGAAATGTCAATAGTTGCCGAAAAGAGTTCACGAGATTTACAAATTTTCAATTATTTATTCAACATTTAGATATAAATTTACAATAATCTGCTCCTCTCTACGTATAAAATACATTATAACACACTGTGTTCTTAAACAACTATACTTTAGTACTAAATGCGGAGAAACAGACACGCGTTTACGAATGCCTTTTACTTTTGTTGGAAACAGTAACCTAGGTTTTCAATTGGACTATACTTCCGCAATCTTCATGTACTTTACGGTTTAAAACCACCGTCGATTTATAAAGTAATGTATTGTTATGATACTACTATATATAAAGTATAAAAGCAAGACCGAAGATATTTAAGTGACCGCATCCTTGCTGTAATTTGTGGTTGAGAATGATGCGATTAAACATGAAAATATTCCGTCAAAAGGTTTTTTTGAAAATTCATTTTTTGAAAATCATATTTTGATTTCCGAAATGCTTATCTTCGGTCTTGCTTTTATAATTCATTTTCTTAGACTGTCAGGTACCACCGGATTTACTACTCTATATAGTTGGAAAATATTAGAAAGGAGAGGCAGTGCATGGCATTTTATTGTTAACAATAAAGAATAAGATTATTAAAAAGAAAAATTATGTATAAATCGTGTGTCAAATATTGCACGTGCCAGCAGTTTTTTCAGGAATAGAATGGGATGCATCATTTTATTTTATTTCGCACTTTTTATTGTATTAAGCGTCCATTTAAAATAGCTAACAAATTGTTGAGAATGAGTTACTGCTGGCTGGTTAACCGGAAGTAAACTAATTGTCTCAACCGGAAGTAAAGGAATTTTCTGCTTCTCCTTCGCCGCTCTCCATCAGCGATTTAATCCATGTGTCGCCGTTTATCATCTTCGTAGTGGCCACGACGTAGTCAGTGGGACCTACAAACCAATTGACAACATCATTTGACGGCTCCCGTTGGTAACGCTATGTTTAATGTAAACTGAATGTTCTTGTACAAACTAGCATTTTTTCGTAAGTTTTAACGCCAAAGAAAACAGGCTGATTCACTGGCATCAAAACTGTGTGACGTTATAGATGAATGAAAAATAAAAACGTTTGCCTGTCTTAAGCTGTTCGTGAGATTTAGATCTGCCCAAGATACAACAATGAAAAGATTAAACACATTAGAAACCGCCGGCCTCGTTCCAGTGCTCCGGGAAGCACCGCTCTAACTAAGGAGCCTGGGGGCCAATAAAAACAACTGAGTAATCAAACAAACATTCCGACTATCTAAAGTAGGAAGCCTGGGGATGTGACTTAGCAAAACCGTAAATGGAAGAAGCCAGGGGGGGGGGTGACACATCGGAAAGAGTTCTAGTTTATCTATTACGCTCAAACGCTGTAACTTAATCCTCATTTCTATCACACCACCCCAACATCAATCGAGGACTAAGTTACAACGTTTGAGCGTAATAGATAAACTAAAATTCGTTCCGATGTATCTATTCATATCGCTACGTGTCACTGACGAGTCCCAATAAGGACGAAATAGCTGTCAGGCACAGCAAATTCTGGCTTTGTCCGATCTTCTAATCGCGTCTTTCCACTGACATGTTTAATATCTCGCAGTATTCAGCCTTGCAGTTTCATTTTTTTCTGTTTTTACAGTTTGGCTGAAAGATCTTAATTGATCCTGCGACAAACTAAGGCACTTCGTACACGGTTCTTGCATTACAGTTTATACGTCTAACTAAGGAGGCTGGGGGCCAATGAAAACAGCTGAGTAATCAAACAAACATTTCGGCTATCTAAAGTAGGAAGCCTGGGGATGAGACGTGTACGTTACCTAGTGACTTAGAAAAACCGAAAAGGAAGAAGCCAAGGGCGTAGACATGACAATCTGGTGAGCACCCTCACTTTGACGCAGTGTGACACCCCCCCTCCCCCTTGTAAGCTTTTTTAACCAGACAACCTTCAACAGGTGGCGAAAACGCCATGACAATCTGGTGAGCACCCTCACACCCTCACTTTGACGCAATTTGATCTCCCCCCCCTCCTCCTTATAAGCTTTTTTAACCAGACAACCTGCAACAGGTGGTGAAAACACCATGACAATCTGGTGCGCACCCTCACATCCTCACTTTGACGTAATGTGACCCCCCCCCCCTTCTTTGGAAAGTCCTGGTTACGTCCCTGGGAAGAAGTTCTGCAGTACTTACTTCCTTCCTGTTGAGCCAGAAAGCGAAGGGCGGCTACTTCAGCGTACGTACATCCTCCTATGAAGAAAACCAGCGTCACTTTCTGCGGGCTGTCTGATACGTCACTGCTAGTTGACAGCCCTGAAACAAAAGTGGAATCAATTTTTTCAGTTACCTATAATCTCGTACCCAGATCTTCTCAACCCTCTCCCGAAGGTTGAGAAGATCTGGGTACGAGATTAAGTTATCTATTGAGAGAAAGAAGCGTATTTTGTCGAGCTGGTGTTGTGTTCACTGATTGAATGCTGAACCAAGTTTTTAGTTTTAAAAAAGAAGCAGCCTATACTGCTCTATTAATTATCAAAAAAATAAATCTTTTCTCTTAATAATATGAATATAATATTAAAAATAACGTTCTCTGATAAAAATTTTTGTTAAAAACACAAGCTTTCAGCAACCGATCCTGTTGCTTTCTTCAGGTGAATAAAATTCAAGATGCAAATTGTTAAAACGGATCTGAAATTAGCATAAGGCGGTGACGATATAATATAATATAAAAGATAAGACATTTAAAGGAGACTAAGTGTGAAAATTAATGTTTGTCTAAAAGAATCTTGTACTGTCCCGGGAGATTAAAAGAATTGTTATCTGCTTAAGCGGTTTTTGCTGTATGCCAGCTTTCTAGAATCTTTCTTGTTTGATAGTTCGCTTTATCAATGACTTTGGCGTTATTAAAGTCAATTGTGTGGTCTTGTGTCCAAGCGTGTTTGGCCACATTAGATCCGCTGTTGAAATTCTTGACGTTTCTAATATGTTCTTTTTTTCTCGTCTCAAAGGATATTTTAGTCTCACCAATGTAGCTCCAAGTGCAATTTGCACACGGGATTCGGTAGGCTACATTGCATTGTTGTTCGGATTGGGTCGGAATATTGGAACTTGAAAATGAGATTGAAGTGTGGACAGTGGTTTCAGTCCATTTCTCGCACAAAGCACTCGACAACCAATTCATCCCAAAATTCTTAAGATTCAAACATCCTGGAACACAACCTGTCTTCAAACGAATCATGGAGCGCGCCAGTAAACATTGCATGCGAGAAAGAATCTCAATCTGCCACCAAAGCATCAAGTCAGCAAGAGAATCTTTCCTCTTTAGTCGATCAAGCAACGCTTTCTTCCCTTCTGAGATCTTTACGAAGGAGAGCTAATTCTGTCAAAAGTCACATCCAAACAAGACATGAGAAGAAATTCAACAACCTCAAGAGTTTACACACGCCTCAAGACAATTTATTGATCGATAAAAACAAATGTGTCATCAACCTTTCTAAGAAACATCTTTCATCGGCTGAACGCTCCCTCCTTGAAAAAGGCCATAAAGTTGCTCCAACTCCACAAAATATCCCCAACAAAGATATTGTTGCACAAATCGAGAATGTTATCTACGGTCTTCCCGAGAAGTTTAAACATGAAGTAAGAACTAAGACAGCTGCAGTTCTCAAGAAGGCTTCTTTACCAAACCATAAGAACATCAACAAACTAGAACAGAAAGCCCTTCATCGTTTAAAGAAAGACAAATCCAGAGTTATCATGAAGGCTGATAAAGGGAATTGCTTTGTTGTACTTGATCGCGACGATTACGACTCGAAAATGGAAGTTCTTCTTTCTGACAGAAACACATATGAACCTGTCACCAGACCGCCTTTTAGTCGGATTGAACGCGAACTTAACGCCACTCTTCTCAAGCTCAAAAAAGAACATAAAATCGACGACTTCACCTATAATAAATTAAGATCTACAGATGGTACACCACCTGCTATCCGAGGTTCGATAAAACACCACAAAGAAGGCAACCCGCTGAGACCAATAGTAACTTGCATCGGTTCGGCTCTTTACAACACGTCTAATTATCTCTCCAACATCTTGACACCTATCCAAAACCACAACGGCTTTTCAGTCCTCAATTTTCACGCTTTCTCCCAACAGATATCCAATACCACTATTCAACAAAGCCTGTAAATTCATTAGAAAGAAAGTAATTGAAGATAATACACTACATCTCAGAACAAAACTCGGTATTGAAGACATTTATTTATTGAGCTTTGTATTGTCTAACAGCTATTTTATCTACAAAGGCACTGTTTACAAACAAATCCATGGATGCGCTATGGGAAGCCCCGTTAGCTCTATTGTTGCTAATCTATGTATGGAAGAAATTGATGAAACAGCTATAAATCTGACTTATGTCCCTCCAAAATCTGGAAACGCTACGTAGATGATGTTTTCTGTATTATCAAAGAAGATTCAGTGGCCCCCTTTCACCACACACTGAACTCTATTAACCCTCACATATCTTTTACTATTGAACATGAATCTAATAGCCAACTCTCCTTTTTGGACACTCTCGTTTCACGATCTGACAACGGGAACTTAGATATTAGTATATATAGGAAACCAACTCACACCGATAGATATCTGGATTTCAACTCGCATCATGAATACAAACAAAAAGTCAGCGCAGCGAACACATTACTGCATAGAGCCCTAAACCTTCACAACTCAGAATCTGGTAAAGCCCTTGAAACTAACCGTATTTCGTCCACTCTTCGCTCCAATGGTTACCCAAAGAGAACTATTTCAGAGATCATCAGTAAGAAACTTGCAACTAATGCCGCTCCTAAGCTTATTCCTGCACCTGAAGACCTGTTTTTTCGATGGGCAGATCCGGAGAACAACAACAATTTTGTTGTTCTCCGATACATTAAAGGAACTACTGAACCTCTCTCAAGAATTCTCAAACATCATGATATTTCAGTCTCTACTAAACCACTGTCCACACTTCAATCTCATTTTCAAGTTCCAATATTCCGACCCAATCCCGAACAACAATGCAATGTAGCCTACCGATTCCCGTGTGCAAATTGCTCTTGGTGCTACATTGGTGAGACTAAAATATCCTTTGAGACGAGAAAAAAAGAACATATTAGAAACGTCAAGAATTTCAACAGCGGATCTAATGTGGCCAAACACGCTTGGACACAAGACCACACAATTGACTTTAATAACGCCAAAGTCATTGATAAAGCGAACTATCAAACAAGAAAGATTCTAGAAAGCTGGCATACAGCAAAAACCGCTCAAACAGATAAAAATTATTTTAATCTCCCGGGACAGTACAAGATTCTTTTAGACAAACATTAATTTTCACACTTAGTCTCCTTTAATTGTCTTATCTTTTATATTATATTATATCGTCACCACCTTATGCTAATTCCAGATCCGTTTTAACAATTTGCATCTTAAATTTTATTCATTCACCTGTAGAAAGCAACAGGATCGGTTGCTGAAAGCTTGTGTTTTTAAAAACTTTTATCAGAGAACGTTATTTTTAATTTTATATTTATATAATTATGTATCCTGATAGCGATGCTTCCATAATTTTACTTTTCTCTTAATAAGATTAAGAAAAAGATTAAGGATGAAAGGTGGCCGTTAGTAGAGGTTCGATCGTACCTAGCTTACGAACTTACTTTTTTGCAAACCGGGGGGCAACTTTTGTATTTCTTCAATCGTTGATCCTGGTAGAATCCTTAGAACCTAGATAAAAACATGAGTTTCTTAAGTTAACTGTTTTACCTGTGATAAATCACCGACACCAAGAAAACTTGATTTTCTAAGACACCCTATAAATTACCCAAATTACAATTATGTATTAGGGTCACCAAATAGGTTATCTAATCAACTCAAGTTTTGAATTGCAGAAACCTGATTTTATTTATGTTAATGTTTATAAATTTAAGTTGTTTACTTTTTATTTGACAATTTAGAATAAGACAAGTCAACTCCAATAACACATTTATTCCCAGCAACAACTGTTCTCAAAAATACAGACACTTCCAAACAATGCAAAGTATCTTCAACGACACTTAAAATCGGAGTTTTTTCAAAAATTGCTGTAGACAGTCTTTTAACTTATCATGTTTTCTTAATCAGCCACAGTAAAACAAAACAAAACAAAAGATAATTTGATTTCAGCTCACCTCTTCCAATCCCCGCCATCCCTGGGGTCGAGCGAGGAACTGGGCCAGTCGGACACTCAGAGGAGCGTAACCAGAAAACACATAAGCAATATCATCTGGGTTCTGAGATGAAGCGGGGCAATATCGTTATTAAAAAATACTGCAAGTTTCTCTTGTCTGCGTGTTAAAACCCATGATTTTATATTTTTGAGTTTTAAAAGGATAACAAACTACAAAAATTGTGACAGAATTAACAAAAAGTTGTTAACTGCAGTTGTATAAACATTCAAAAATACATTTTTAGAATGGAATCTCTCTACTAGAATCCACAAACACCGGACATAAACCAGATCCAACGCAAAAGAAATGAACAAAATAAAATGCACGTTATCACTGCGTTTGACTCATACTGAGACCTGGCACTAAGAATAAGAACCTATAACGAGCTTTCATAGTCTCGACTTATGAAAAACAAAGAGGTCACGATGTCAGGAAATACAACTTCTAGTCAACTTTCTTGACTTGTCTTCTGATCTTTCAAAAAAAAAAATTACACTCAAATGGAATAGAATTTAACAGAGAACGTGTTTTCTGTTTTGTATACAGATTGACTGCCGTCAAATATTTAGAGTTGTCACGTTCATCTTGCCCGGCAGCAGCATACAGTTGTACATGGTTTGTGCTGATTGATAAAAACAAAATTCAAGGAGAGGAGTTTCCAAGGCCCTGGAAGGAAATTTCAAAATTCCAAGAGTATTCCAGGAGTACAGGGAAACTAACTGTTTTTGTCAGGCGTTTTTCAGGGCCTTGGAAGGAAATTTCAAAATTCCAAAAGTATTCCAGGAGTACAGGGAAACTAACTGTTTTTGTCAGGCGTTTTTCAGGGCCCAGGAAGGAAATTTCAAAATTC
>JAOBRD020465456.1:0-35250 GCA_027575215.2 Hydrozoanthus sils | reverse complement strand
TTTAATAATTTCTTGTCATTCACTGTTTCCATGTAAGAATAACGCTGACTGCGCTTCTACGGTATTCTGACATCCCCCCAAATATCAACTTTGTTGCGACGGGCATGTGTTCAATACTACAGACATCTGGACTTCCGTAAGTCTGATTCATTACGTGAAGTTGAGATATCACAATGATGGCAAAAACAATGCAAACATGATCAGCCCGTTTTGTTTTGTGCTCTGTCAAAGTTTTCAAAGAAGAAAGTCAGCTTGAATTTTCTTTTTGAAACAATCGCTCCCTCTTCTACTTTTTGCACCTGTGCCAAAGTGGTAGAAAGTGTAAGCGAAACGCCTCAAAAGATTACTTGTCACAGTTAAATAAATCTTTAAAGACCTAAAGTAAAGCATTTAGGATACTGTAACATTTGCTTTAAAACCGTTAGTAAATGGTTTCGAAATATCAAACAAAGTATTTTCTTTTTCTTTTCATTTTAAAATTTACGCCTTGAGTATAATTCCATGAAAAGGAAGATACTGTGCTGCTTGTAGTAAACGAACATAAATTATATAAGTAGCACTAAGATTTTTTGCTTCCAACCAAGTATCAAGGTAATTGGCGTTGCAAATACTTATCCCGGATTCCGCTTTCTAAGTTGCCTGTCTGCCATTATGCGCACATATTCTTCACTTAATCAGTTGCTTAGTCTCTCTTTCGTGGTTTAGTAAAACTGCATTTACTTTGTAAGGGAGTCCAGCACTTAATGACTTTAGATTCTCCTTTCCCTGATACACAAGCGGAAGGAAAGATTTTTGTAAAACAGAATTTATCTTATTCGTGAAGATTACGCGACCCATTCACTCGATCAATCACATCTTTCATTTTCTTCCTCTGTAGAAATACAAATTTTCCGCATTTTGTAACGAGCCATAGATTTCAAAAGGCTTTTACTTTTGTTTAGAAAACAGTGCTCCATACATTTTGAGGTAGTACTTAATTAATCACAGTCTATATGTACAAACTTAAGTTCTATATGTAACATAATATAATACATAAGCCTCTTTTTTTTCCAATCTTCCACTGGCACAAGTTGTCCATGCAATGTTGTCTTATGTAATTTTATAATCTGCGTTTGCCGTATCGATGAATGGCCGTTCTTCAACTGTCGATTCGGACATGAAGAACGTGCTGTAAAATTCATCTTGGTTCAACATTTTTTTGTTTATAACTCATATTTAACGATTGTTCGAAAGTTTCTGGCAATGGTAAAATTTGTCTAATATATGTCTATTTTACGCGCCCACCTGTTGAACTCCATTCTGTCGCCCATCTCTAAAGAGTTACTTATGTTAATTAACGGATAAGCGCTCACAGCGTGACGCCAATGAATCCTAGTAATTAGTTTAACGAGCATTGTTCCCAAGTCATTTTTAATCAGCTTGTTTGATTGATACCTTGTGATATTGAAGTTGACTTGCACATTAGACAAAAAGATTGTTCGGCCTCCAAAAGTTCATGTTTTGAAGTTACCCACATGGACAAGCTGCCCTTGACGAAGCGTTGACGCAGTGTACAACAGAACACCCTTCGGTGCTCTTGGTGCTATCTAGAGCGTGAAAAGAACGCTAGTAACAAAATTCTTTGCAGCATTCTTGTTAAGTGGGGCATGAGAAGCCCTAGAATGAATTGTTACTCAGTCATTCCATAAAATAGTTGCGATTCATCGCTGGGAATAAGTCACGCCATGTCAATTTCACATTGCGGTTTGCTCCTTACTTTTTATTTGAGTTCGATTAAACATCCTGATGTTTAAAACGACTTCACATACTGCCAGATAGGGTAAATTCGTCTCAATATTTGTGCATACCAATGAATACCTTCCGAGCAGCTTCCCACCCATTTTAGCACATTCGGTAAGAAATTTGCCGCCAAGCGCATAGGGGCAAAACACCAGTGCGCGAGCTGATGATCCACAATTGCGTAACAGGAGCATAAGACGCCATCCACGATGATATTTCCTTGTTCAGTTAGAGGTGCATAGACACCTGCGTTTGTTTTATGTAAAACTCTACTGACGCGACTTGCTGTGAGGTTTTTACTGTCAGTGGCACTGCTGATATAAACAAAGTCCCCTGCGTGAATGTCTCGAGCGAAAGCGACGCTCTCCCGCCGTGTTTGTTTGTTCAATTGATAGATTAAGTGCGTCCCCGTAATTGTGAGATGCCTTTTCGGCTCCTCTGTTTCAATTATAACAAATTCCATGGAAAACGTGGGTCTGTGGTCCAAAAATAACATAACGGGACTGAAAACCACTTTTCCGTCTTTACCAACGCTTTGCACCTTGTCTCCAGGTCTTAATTCAGACAGGTTTATAGTTTTTCCATTTTCAAGCACAACAGTAGAGTGCCCAGGGAAGCAACCCATTCCCTCTTGCGCTCCTGCTTTATCTAGAAAAAAGAATCAAAATAAAGACGTGGTTCATGAACTTGGACTAGTCCTAGGGGCCACTGGGAAATTAAGAATTTCAAATTCAGCTCGAAACACAGAGCATGTCTGGAGAAAGATTTATGGTTTACATTCCGCTGAGACAATTAAGCGGCTCACTCAAAAGAGACTGCATAATACAAACAACACACGAGCACAAGGAATTTGCAAGTTCATCTGTTGCCAAGGCGACTAAATACCGTGTCATTCTTGTTAACAGATAGAACGAGTAAGAATTTTTGACCAGAAGAAGCCCAAAGTTGAAAATAAAAACAGTTTTTAAAGAAAATTTAATAATTTTATTTGCTCTTTGAGAGTGCTAGCCACGCCCCTTTGTTTTGTAGGTTTGATACAACATTAGTGTAGATTTCTGATAAGATTATTATATAACACAAGCATATTCTAAACACCAAAAATAAAAACAATTTAACATAAATTAATGTTTTAGTATAACTGTTCTTGATAATACAATCGTACTGATAATGAGAGTGAAGGAGCGAAATGAAATTAACAAACAAGGAACCAAATCAGCCGAAGGCAGGTACTCTCAACTGTTCGAAATATTTTTGTGACGTAGTTTTAACTTTGTCGCTATTTAGGGAGAACAATGCTTCCGACCGACAGCTCTCTTCTGTCATGACGGCATACAATGTTTGATGTCTCTATTCCGAAAATTACATTTTTTTATAGAGATTCGATCACCGATTAACTTGTCCCTCCCTTGACATCTTGTTTACTTTTGTCAAAACTCAACAATAGTTATCTTTAGCTGCTATAAGAGAAATAAATGCAGTAACAGGTAAGGAAGACGTAATGTAAACTAAATATCTTAGTAGAGTTTTGAAAAGCCCAAATATGCATTAACATTTTACATTCCGACAACCTAGTAGAGAGCCACAAGCCTTTGAGTTCTACCTAGCAGAGAGCCACAACCCTTTGAGCTCGACCTAGTAGAGATCCACAATCCTTTGAGCTCGACCTAGTAGAGAGCCACAATCCTTTGAGCTCGACCTAGTAGAGAGCCACAATCCTTTGAGCTCGACCTAGTAGAGATCCACAATCCTTTGAGCTCGACCTTGTAGAGAGCAACAAGCCTTTGATCTCGACCTAGCAGAGAGCCACAATCCTTTGAGTTCGACCCAGCAGAGAGCCACAATCCTTTGAGTTCGACCTAGTAGTTAAAGTGTCGCTAGTTCGTAATTTGTACCTGTTTTGACCGACGCATGAATATGGCTTTTCCATCCGTAGTACACCCAGTCAAAACCCGCCTCGTACGCCAGTCTCCCAAGCATTCCATATTTTTTTCTGTCTCCATCAGAAGTGGTAATATCAACTGCTCTTCCTTCGTAATGGAGTGAGAGCTTGGCGTGTTTTCCTCTGCTTCCATCCGAATATGCCTCTATTACTCGGAGTTGTACCTTAGGCCATCTTTGTTTGACCTTTTTCGCTAGTATTTTAAGTTTTTCACTGCATCGCTGAAAATCAATAACACTAATAGTTGACGTATGCGATTCAAAAGAGCTATTAGTTAAATAAATAACAGCAAGACTCTTTATAAACGAATTTCACTAAAAAGAATTTTATCCGGATTTCAAACTTACGTAACAAAGTTAAAAGAACTACCCTAGTTTTAATGGTTGTACAAGAGGCATAGAAATGTTCGCCTATCAACATCGAAATGTTGCGTCGATCCAAGCTTATTAAACTATTCCTTAAAAGAAAGACATTTAGCACTACCCAAAGAAATACCTTAACAAACACGTAAAGAAAAAAATGGCAAGGAATCAACTACGAGAAGAACAGAACATCAAACTAAGAAACTTAAACAATATAAACACATGTTACACAATAATGCTAAACAAATACCATTAAAAATTATCGACTTCCACACTCAGTCAAACGGTTTCAAACGTTCTATTGAAATGCAAAATGTGGTTTTACCTTTGTCATTCTGCGATCATCTTGTTCCTTGTCGCCTTTGAAGACTATGTCGGGGTTATAATTACCTACTAATGCTTTAAAGGCTGGACTTCCCCTCCGTACCCGGCCGCTCGAATACCCACTCGCGGCAACAGAGGTTTCAATTTGGTCGGGATACTTTTGGTACAATTTCATTGGAACTCGAGGGTTTGACGGCCCGGGTCGAGACGGTCCGGGGCCACAAGTACTTGAGAACTTTGCCACAATCAGAACAAGAACAAAACGAAGTAAACCGGCTTTGCTGCTGAACATAAATGCAAACCCATGTCCACACTTTCTCTCTTGGCGACTTTTCATTGCTGCTAATGTGTTAATCAGTATTGACAAGTGGCAATAATTGCTGCTAAATGAAGACAAACTATCACCGAATCAAGTTAAGAACTTTTTTTGCAAGTTTTGGCTTGCTCACTCTCTATCATGTCCTTGTATCGCGACGTCAGACATCGACCTGCTCACAGCGGTAACTTTGAGGGCCGTATTAACGTTTTATCCAAGACTCTTGTTGATTCAAGAATTTAAAAGACAATAAAAAAAGTAA
Organism: Hydrozoanthus sils; assembly: GCA_027575215.2. Classification (NCBI taxonomy): domain Eukaryota; kingdom Metazoa; phylum Cnidaria; class Anthozoa; order Zoantharia; family Hydrozoanthidae; genus Hydrozoanthus; species Hydrozoanthus sils. The sequence goes on along the minus strand of JAOBRD020465456.1, from coordinate 30,268 downwards.
ACAACGTTGTCAGGCTCTGGTTTGATTCAGTCTGGAAAGTTCAAAGTCGTCTGCACTGAGTGATAAACAAACTCAAACTAACGAGATCTGCAACGCATTCGCAACAGTGTAGCCCCCGAAGAGAACAAACCAGACAACGACTATTTACAGGCGAGCATTTTTCCTTATTATCCATACTACATAAACTGTGAAGCTCGTGTACATTAAATTTCCCCCAAGGCTGTGAATTGCCCCCTGGTGAACAAGTTCTCTTCGAAAGCACTTCAATCAATCTCGGCTTTGACCGCAGCTCCTCCCCTGTGAGAAAGCCAAAAAATACCAGTTACATTTGGTCTATTAACTTATGATATCCTGCAAAGCAGAGAAACAAAGGCAAAATCCCTATCTTAAGCAGTCCATTTAGTAGTCTTTTGACCATAACATACTCGCATAGAGGTAGAGACTAACAATGATTCCGCGGCCTACCATATTTTGATTTTACATTTTCCTGTTAAATTCTCAAAAATAAAAAAAATGTTAGAAAAATTATAAAAATTCTCAACTTCTAGGTTTGTTTTTTGTCTACTTTTCAGGAAAGACAATGTGAGCAGATTACGTGATAGCTAGATAATGTCAAAGACTAGTTAAGACAGGCACACTTTGTTTAGTGAGTGAGTTTTGGATATTTTGGGTTTAAATTTTGTCAAAGTTTGAGTTAAATTGAAACCCCGTGCAGTAGTACTTTATTATATTTCTATGCTTTAACAAAGCATAGATTAAACTCGAAAGCCGTATGTTGAGAGCTGACTACAACTATACATTTGAAAGCTGCAACGTTTTTTCAACTTTTCGGCTCATGTCGCTAATGAAATTAGTGAATGCACTATAAAAATATTAAGCCGACAGTTAACTGTCACACGTAAGGGAGGAAACAGGATTTTAAAGTGTACATTCTTGTTTTTGTACGGATATATTTATAACTATAGAGTCTCTGTGTAACAATAATTAGTCTGTTACGTGCTTATATTAGATATCCGCTTTTCCACAGATCTAGGTCCCATATGCATTCCAACAGAAGAGTAGCAGACTAGCCATTGTTCACGTACAAGATTCTTATAAGCGTTTCTGTGAGGCAAAGCTTCTTCGTTCTAAATTTATATCCGTTCTGTTAAAGAACCACTAAACCCCCAAGAAGGTTTCCTTTTTGTATAACATTTCCACCCTGGCAATAAAATGAGTTACACACGCACTTGACAAGAGCGGAACACGTACGGCAAGCTCTGTTTGACAAATGACAGGAGACGCCCGAATATAATGGCTGACAATTAGGTGCTATATGTTGTCCTCAAATTCACGTTTCCAATTCTATCGAGAAGACAATATCATAGACTCCTTTGAGAGTTTACCTCACTTTCAATAGATTTTGAGAGTATCTCTGATCATTCCTAACCACCAAGTAGCTGCCATTAAGCTCGTTTTAACCACATAGGACACTAAGGTATGTACTCGAAGTGTAAAAAAACATCGGAGCCGTTCACCCCTTCTACGTCACAGACAAAGACATTCTAAAGTTGTTTAGTTAATCTTAATCCTAAATTCATCATTAGGAAATGTAGATAAGATTCTTTTATTCTGTTTCCATTATGTCCAGTTTATTTTAAGTGGCTCTGTATTTTTCAAAAGAAAAACTTTTATTCGCGTACTAACTAAAAGAGGTGAGAATATTATTTAATAGCCGACTCACGTTTAGAATTATTCTAGTAGATGCAATTTTAATGTATTTTAAGCTGACATCGTGATAATCTCTTGTGATTGATAGCGAACCTCGCAGATCCAGTATCATTCAAAAGCTGCAGTTTGGATGTTGACTATCGTGTTAAGTGCTTATAGTTATACAATGCCAATAACATTCCAGTTGCTTGGCGATCTATCAAAATAAAATTTTGTTGAAACACAGTAGTTACTCTCAGTTTTGCACACAGGCGAAGCTAACCTAACTTTCTAGAGTCGGTATAACGACTGCAGTTGAAAGGTTCTTTGTGAGATGTTCCTGACCTGTTCATGTTTTGCGAGCTATTTCGGGAACAACAAACCATGGAACGAAAACGAAATCGAGTATTGAACTTGCATAATTAATGACAGCATCGTCGGTCCAGCTCTCGCATCCCATAAACTGAAACTTTAGGAATCAAATTCAAACTTTGAAAATCATAATGTTGTTACGAAATTTCTAAGGAAAACATTAAGACTAATATACTGAATTAAGAACTTAACAGAAGCTGGCCTCAGCTTGTTAATGGTAACACTGCAATCGTCGAGTCTTAAAGCTAGAACAAGAAGTCTTGAAAACTCTTTGAAGTTATCCAGTTATGTGAACTGTGTTTGAATAAGTTTTAATCAAATAACGAATGTGGTTTACACGTAAGAACCCGACCGGAGGAATGGAAAATTACTTACATGTCCTGTCCAGTGCCTAAGATTTGCAGGTATGCCGAGTGCATCCGCTGTGGTTGGTACAGTGAAAGAAAATCGAATTTTGGTTTTATTTGTCTCGTATTTAAAACCACACGTTAGAACCAATATCAGTTCAAAGCAGTTGCTTCACCCTGAGTGGACCACAGTTTTCGATTCTTTAAAATGTTAGCCTGACAAAAGCAATTTTCTCTCCATATAAGTTAAGATAGTAACTTGCTAATGCATATGCAAATTTATCTGCTACATCGTTTACCGGTGGTTATAACGTCCTGTTTATTTTCACATGAAACTTATTAATCCTCGAGTCGGCTTTCAATGCATACAACACTCTTACCATATTTAAAAATTATAGTAAACATTATATGCTATATATAAAATTAAGTAACAGTGAAGTATTTGCAAGTAGTGGCTGGAATTTTCTGATATCTTGAAAGCTGGTGGGACAATTCGCTCTTCCTGTTCTTTCCAAAATGTTCTAGTATTGGAAAAGAAAAGGGAATAAGGAAAAATATTTTACTTCCTATATACTGATCAACGTGACGCAGTCAGTGAGCTAGATGAAAAAACCGCAACATACATCGATATTGATTCAAGATCAACTTATATAAATCACAAAAAAGAAAATCACGTAAGAAAACAAAAATTAGTAATTGAGCTAAATACAAGGCTATTTTTAAAAAAAAGACATCTTCAAAGTCTTAAAATATCAATAAATATAAAAACATTCGAAACACAAATTCAGTTAAGTAGTCACGGGCTACAGCGCACCAAAATCTTTATTGGTGACTCTATAATAAATCGCTTCAGAAAATAACACTCAGACTTCAAATAACGAAACAATATTTATAATTATGACCCTCTAAACATAATAAACTTGCTGTTTCATCGATTTTTCTTACTCTATACTGTATAAGTCAAAGCTTGACGCTTAGTAAATTTGATAAACTCGTGTAAATGTCTTAGCTGACTTGACAAAAAACAGACAGGATAAAAACAGTTAGGAATAAAATTGATTTGTCTTAGGATCAAAGCGGCCTTGTTTGTGTTTGTAAGCTATTTAAGAGGTCTGATATATTTTACAAACGGCTGTCTCTGACCGGTAAAAGACATCATTACCTTGCGTCACCCTTTAATTTAATGCTTCTTAAACGATGTGAAATCTGTTCCGGTTTCGTAAATGTATTTTTAACGGTACCGGCTGATTTCGTTTAGAAAGGAAGGTCTGTTTGAGAACCAATTAACGGGTCCGTAGATATGTAACCACATAAATAACCCACCGTACACGTACCTTTGTGTCAATATTGTATTTTGGTAAAGAAACAAGAAACAGTATTTTGTTCAATCTTTTCGGCCAGCACGACAAGCAGAAATATGATTACACAAACTGACAAAACAAGATGAACATCAAACTAATTAAGTTTCGTCGTTCATTCCATGAACTCCTCGAAACATCATGTATCTTTATGAACTCTAGTTTTTGAAGCAAAACAGTTGCAAATATTCATAACGAACGTATGTTCAGTATCAATGGGAAAATATTAATGCGAACGAAAAACGAACGTATGTTCAGTATCAATGGGAAAATACTGAATGCTGATGGATAGTTTCAATACTTACGCCGCCAAATTTTGAATACGTTTTACCATTCCAAACCCTTTGTACCCAGTAAAAACAGTAAAACTTTTTTTCATTTCGATGCTATATAATTTTCACAATAGTATAAATTTGCAATTTTTCTTTTTCAAAAGTTTAAGGTGTTTTTATGAATTTTAAACTAAGAGGGAAAATTTAAAAAGAACAAGAAAATAATTTTAATGTTGTTTGATTTCTTAGTCTTACGCATGCACAAAAATTTATTCGTTTTATCGTTCTGTGCTCTTTGCTGAAGCAAGAAGAGCTTTTACATCTCTAAAGTGGGGAACCATGTCGTTTGTGTTGAAAAAAGAGATTCTTGATTTAATGTAAGTTGCTTCTAAACGGTCGCAGACGGTTCGTGTAGAGTTTTTTCATAACTTCGACTCAAACCATTTCGTATTTTTCAATACGCCTTACGCTTAGTCAATAGGGTAAATTTAAAATGACTCAATGAAGTCTTAACGGTTTGATTAATGATATAAAACGAACAGGCCAAGAAATAATGAGACAGATCCAACCAGATCGAACTGGTTTGGAAACCATAATTTACAGAACTTGAAACAAACCCGAGAAAACGAAAAATGGCATCAGTTCTTGAAATTTAAAACTGCTAAACTAAAATAAAAAAAAATGAGTAAATTTTGTAAAACAAGTAAAACATACCATACCGAAACTGGTCAGTTTCAATTTGTCATCATGGTTTTCAAATTTGTAGTTTGTTTGTGTTCACCTTCTTTGGCTGATAACTATAACTGGTTTTTCTACTCGAGTCGAGCGCTTTTATACAATGTCACCTATCCTAGGAAATAACAATTTATGAAAGTGTATTCTTGATGTTAAATAGTTTAATGGGGCCACGTTTTTATCCCGTGATACTTATTGTTGTAACAGACAGCACCCCACGAAGAGGTTTACCAGTCAACATGTTTATTACTCTATTTTTACCTTCCATTTATCATATAGAGTGCCCTCATTAGCTATTTTCGTCATTAATGATTAAGTGGGTCATGTGAAATTCCGCCCAACAATGGAGAACCAAATATGCTATCGTAAGAGTAGATAGTGTTTGTTTGAAAACATGTGCTTAGCTATACAATTCGCATTCCAGCCACTAGCAGTGTCGTGGTCTTTCGCTCCTTTGACCATTACTCACTTTTTCTTCTAAACTGCTAAAGTATAATCAATCGAATTCTAGCTTCTCTTCTTTTAAGTCTTGATATAATTGAGAAAAAAATCAACTGTGGTGCAAAACAATAAACTTGAACTAAACTTGCATGTAGGTGCCCCTAAAGAGATCGTCAAGTTTCATGTTGATGAAAAAGAAACGAGCAATACTCAGTTAACTTAACTATCATTTGAGAAAACCTGAAGACTTACAAGCCAACTACTTTATCAACTCTTATATGCCTGTATGATATCACCAGGTTTATTTCAATGTCCTCCTTTTAAACTTTATCTGCCAAATTGAACGTAGTCCGTCTAAATATCACTCATAAATAAACAAGTACGAGTTTTCACAGCTTGAAACGTCAGCTTAAGAAGTTTGCTTCAAACCTAAGAAATAATTGGAATTCGTTCTACCCTATACTTAAAATGGATTCCTTTTAGAGCTATTGAAGATTTTAATTTGTTCAATACTATATAGACATTGATACCATTCTGTAAACCAGTCGTAAACATTAAAGTTTTTCAGAGCCATCTGTTATGGCCCACGTAATGGATGAATGATAGACTTTTTGGATATCTCAACCACATAACGTTCTGTGGGTTTGTTGTGGGAGTTAGTTTTGAAAAGGCATTGTTTTTAACTTTGTAGCAAACAGCTTGAAACACATACTTATAACAGAACTTTTAAAAGGAACTTGTGATAAGCTATTTAAGATGCATTAACTTAATGTACTCTTAATTTTTTGCTTGTTATGTATAAATGCAGAATTTTAATCACTAACGCAGGCTAATTGTACAACTTTATCCCCCGGCCCCTGCGTGTCATTTTGGAATGCGTTAACCGTTCGCTGAAAACAGGGTCTATAAAAGGGTTGAAGCACATACAGATGGAACTGTTTTATAGTTCCCCACAAAACTCAGTGTGTTATACCAGTGATTTTCTCCACCAAAACTTAACTTCACCCCCTCACTTCAAACCTCCACACGGAAAAGATGCTGTATATGTATTGTCATCTCTTCGTTTACTTTATCGAGGTATTACTAGCCCACGCACTTGACTGATGGCTTTTTTAAAACCCGTTTCTTAAGTAATAGTATATCATTGCTCCCTGTGTGAGACAGGTATTTTATGACGTGAAATGGAAAACGCCCGCTGAGTTTTACTGGGCGAAAATAGCTACTCTTCCATACCCTCTGCGGGGGTAAGCCCCAACATGGAAGCCTGAAAATGATCTTCAAGATTCAGAACGTAAACCGCTTAAACTCCTAAGTATTGGCGTTGCTGCTCTAATGTTTAACCATAAATGTTACCAAATGATTTTGATACAAATATAGAAATTAGTAAGTGTTGTCTTAATACGCGAGAGTCAGTATCATAGTTTTCAGTTTCTGTCTTCTATACACCGTATATGTATGCCAAAATGAGTCTAATAATTTATAAGCGACAAAAAACAGAACTTCGAAAACGAAGTTAAAAACTGAATTATAGCAAGACTAAATGCGTCAGTTTGATATATATTTTAGCAAGAATCTCGGAAGATAAATGGACAACAAAACAGAAAGCGATAATAGTAGGACAGAAAGAAAAGACAAGGACGCGTGCTTCATGATCAAAACTGATCGAACGATTCCGGTTCGATCCACATTCTATTCTTGTTGTAATAAACCTTTTTTTAGCCCTTTCAGTTCAGCCGGTTTTTAACTTTTCACTACATAACAAATACCAAGAAAGGCATTAGTTGATGAGAAACTGAGAATTGGTCAACCAAAGCAAAACTACCGACAATGGAAAGTGAGTCGTTTTCTTACTTTATTTATATACAATTGTCGGCTGGAAATGAATAATGAAAAGTGAAATTCTCCCAAAATTGTTGGATGAAAAGTATGGGCTCTTGTAGGGAGAATTTACAAATACAATTCGGAGATTGAAAGGTTTAACAAACAGCTAAGCAAGAACAATGATGGCTTGACATTAAACTTTTTAGTGCATGCAAACCAAACCTTTATGAACTCGATCATTTCCTAAACACCAAGATGGCGTCGCTGCTTTTCAAACATGGTGAGAAACCAAACCAGCCATCTTAAAACTTTTATTGCAAGTTATACTGAACCCAATTCATTGTCGGGTTGGTCAAAAACTACTTGAAAACCTTTGTTAACTTTCAGTTTTCCAAAACTCGATTTCACGCAAATCAACAGTGATCTTCGAAACCAGTGGTTGAAAGCTGAAGAATTTGGTATACTTAGGTGATTATATTAAGTGTAATAATAACAATAATAGTTATATTGCATACATGATCCAATAGTAAACATAATATTTATAATGACAATGTTGCGCGCTGGATAGCCTAACATACTAGGACAAGTTCTGCAGAGTAAGTTAAGTGTTCATTATTAGATCGTTAGGTAGAGCTTTGATCAAGCAATGTTTCATGTTCTAGCAGTTTACGCTGCTAGTCTCTCCAACAGTCCAACTTTCTTACCAGATCACAAACGCCGCCCGCTTTACGTCCATTCTTTGTAAAATTTATGACCTTGAAAAATATGAACGTCGACTTGTAAATAAGATTAATAATATAGGCCTTCCTTGTACAACATGTTGCCAAAAGCTAAACTATTAGCGAAGCCAAAATATATTTTCTTCAGCAGACCGAAAATTAGCACTGAGCGTTTTAACAGTCAAAAGCACTTTTAATAGTATGGCTCGTTACTGCAAAATTGACCTATAAGTTTTATTTCTGTTTTGTTTTAACACTAGAATTTTCGATATTCATTAACTGTGAATTTGGCGCATACTAATATCATATGTCTATATTCCATGTAACATTAGATATGTATTTTTATCTCGTGAATAAAGAAAATATTATTAATATGTAACAGTAGCAACAAAACAATATCAGAAACAATTTCTAGCATTTTTGTAGCGCATTTTCTATGTGTCTATGAGATACGGTGAAAGCAGAAAAGAGGATCTTTAGTAAAGTCTCGCATTCGTTCGTATGTCAACTGACGAAACCACAAAAACAGAGTTACCTACAAGAAAAAAATATATTCCCAAGTTTTGTCGATCCTAAGTTCCTCAATAAGAGGTGAAAAGACTGGACCTACGATTTAACGTAATTATAGACTGAAAGAAGTTTACAGAGTGTCAGAGCAAAGAAATCACCTTCTCCTAAACTTATTTCATAGCCGACCTTTGTTAAATTTAACCTCGAGCAGCGTTTTACAGCATTCATTTAGTTTATCTTCAAAGGTAAAATTAATCAATTGGTAAATACTTCTACCTATTCTGAAGTTAACAATTTTAGTGAAACCAGTTCCGTTAAACATATTAGGATTCACAGAAACTTCCTATCTTTGAAAGGTCGAATGACTGTTTTCCTCTTTTGAAATGTGTTTAAATATCTACAGAATTAAATATCATCGAACAAAAAAGTTTATGGTCTAGTAGCTGTTTTCCTTAGGTGAGAAACTCAGCGGGAGATGGATAGTTAAGTGAAAATAAAATTGTTCGCGTTTCCTTGTCGACTTGACAATCTTAGTTGTCCGCCTTGGTTTTACCATATAGGGAAACATTCAACTTAAAACACAGCCAGGTCTGTGTGATTTAAAGAACTGAATTTCCACATCTTCTCTTTTAGCAGACTAACTCAACACAAACAAAGAAATAAACTTAACTGAAGCTTACCCTTCGCTTATAAGCAGCAAATTTCATCTCTGTTACTCTCAAGAAATATAGATTCAAAATCCAGTTGTCAAAATTGAATACGCTTTTATTTATTAATGTTTTGTACCTTTAAGACTTGATGATTTGTCACTCGATTGCCTGAGCGAAGTTTCGAGAAAAATAACAATGTACAATTTCTGAATTATAGCGTGGATTGTGAGCCATATAAGGCATTTGTTTCTCTCATACGAGGGTGCTTGCTGTCTAACAACCGTATCTATTGGCAGTGATTACAAACAGTTATACATCAGTCGAACGGAAGCACTAATCTAAAAATAACTGTGATAGCACTGAACAAAAGTGACCAGAAACAGATCTTGAGAGTGCTTTTAAAGACAGCCGGATCAAATACGAGTTTCTTCCGTAGGATATAGCCAGATATACTTATATTTGTCAGATTTATACACTAACTTATAAATGCTTTTGAAAGCGGCGTTACCGCTTCCAAATCGGGTTACATCTAAATCGCCCTTCCGGTGACTGACTGTTTAAGAGCTGTAAGTATTTTTCGAGCTAGCACTTCTTGGCGTTTCTAATTCAGGGTCCAGATCACTTTCAATTTTATCTATATCTTGACAAACAAACACGTTAAAAACCTGGGTTGGCAGGGTAAAGTATATTCACGATCATTTACGTCATATTATCCTTAGTTAAAGAGGTGGAAAATTGTCACTCGATTGCCCTGAATTTTGGGGAAAAAACTCAGCGAAGTTAATACTGGCCATTCCTCGAGGACGCCGAGTGTTAAATTAAAGCGAAGTTAGATAACTCAGTTACTTGTATGTATTGAGTATTATTCAGCCTAGGCTATGATTTTAGTTGTATAGTTTGTAGTATTTTAACAATATGAGCTCATTGAAACTGAATATTTGCTTCTTCGCTAATATAACGTAAGCGAGGAACTATTTTTGTTGACCTATTAAATTAGCTTAGAATTAGCCTGCATTCAAAAAACGAGTTTACAAGTCTGTTTACTAAACTTAGCATCGTTTGGTGTTTTGGTACTGAATGTTACATCGACAAACTTCGTTGTTTGTTTCTTAATGAATAACTTTCAGAATAAAAGTGTAAATCAAATCAAAACTTTATACCTTAGAGTGAACACTTGAACAGTCAATAGCAATAACTACAACACAGCCTTTGTTACTATGCCATTTCAGTACCAAGCTCTCAAACTGAACTGGTTAACCCTTAATTATCCAGCTAAGTTTTTAAAAATCAAAGTCATGAAATCTCAACAACATTACAAACTTTAGATTCGTTGTTCAAAGCAATGGACATTTTTAGAATCTACTTGTAAAGACAAAGAAAATGAATGGTCACTTTATATGGGTTTTCAAGCAGTAGTTTTAAGTTGTAATGTGTTTAGTGTTCGGAAACCGTGTTTAGCAGTATAAGGGTTAATATACAAGCGAATGTTTGTGTTCCAATAATTACATAACCTGTCCTACTCGTAAATAGCTAGGACTTGCGCTACAGATACATGCGGCAATAGTGTATGAACTTGTAGCAATTTTAGTTTAAAAACTGAAAGAATTTATTGTAAAGCTGCATCAAGACTGTTCCGTGCCATTCATTTTGCTCGTCTCGAGGAGCGTAAGTGATTGGTGTTGTTCATTCTAACTTTCGAATTAGCCTCTAAACCCCTATAAAGATTCGTTTTGCTCTTCTAGAAGAGCATAGATGATTGGTATTGTTCATTCCAGCATTTGAGTCAGTTACTGACTTGCATGCACGAAGAAAAAAAAATCAGTGGTACTATCTATTTTAACTTTCAAACTTTGAACCCTTTTCAACAACTTAAGATTAGTGCAGCGCAAACAGCGGTATAACTTCTAACGTTCTTGTATATACAAAACGTTTTCCCGTGCAAATTGCCCTAAACAAAGCATAAAGACAGGAAGCTTGTACAAGTAGCGACCTCAGCAGTTTAACTGGTGAACACTGAAAATGGCGGAATAGCAGAAAGCAACTCGATTAAGACAAAAGCAACAGATCTAAATTCATGAAGCTTACCACGGCCGTCTTTGCTTGTCTGTTGAGTGTGCCAAAGAAAATAGTGTGACGACCTGTGAAACTTTAATGGCTATAACTCAATGTTATCAACGTTGCGGCATCTTATTATAGGGGAGGTTTTAGCAATATAGGATTTAAACTGTTCTTGTAGTATCAGACTAGATAAAAACGTTAATACTCTTCATTCCGTAATATGCAGGAAGCAGCGACTCTTACGGCCCTTGAAGTAGTGTGTAAACAACCTTAATGCAAAGCAATGGAAAAAATATAATAAGCACTTTGTTTTAAAGCTGCACTAACTTATTTTCTTCCAAGCTCCTCGTTGCATGCAGAAACTGAACAAAATTCTTGTCAAATACCTTTCTGGCCCTGCAAGTCTACCAGCTTCTAACTTCTCTTTAAATAATTCCTCTTAAATAAGACATTTGGTATAATGGGAAAATGGGACGGAATTGATCACTTATAGCAAAATGCTGAAATCGGAAATCGGAAAGTTCTCCTTAGCTGGTTGTATAATAACTATATGAGTTTTATAGTTGGGAGAATTTAGCAACACGCCCTCATTTGACATACACAAACTTCATGCCGAAAAGCTATAGGACCAGAGGTACAACTTATGAAGCAACTATTGTATTTGGTCAGCATATGTGTGAAGGTTGACTATAATCCGTATCTTACAATTATTACAGATTCGAGTGAAGCCTTACCACTGGAACGGGGTATTAACCAAGTTTCACTGATCTACAGCATCAACAGAGGACTCCATAAACCCACACAAAGGAAAAAGGCCAAGGTTTTTGGTTCGAATCCCACCGAGGTCAGAGATTTTTTTCTCTTTCCTTTGTGTGGATTTATGGGGTTCTTTGTTTATGCTGTAGATCAGCGACACTTGGTTAATACCCCATTCCAGTGGTAAGACCTCACTCGAATCACACATATGCCACTGAAGAACAACATTCTATGGTTACAATTATTAGCTATTGAGTATGATTATGAATAAAACACTTAGCTTCGACGAACTTTGAAGGTGATATCAAGTCATAGCAACAGTTGCTAGGCACAAATTTCATGCCGAATACTAACTTCAGCTGCGTAAGTTTGTCAAAGTTTCTTTGGCTTTTTGTGCATTGAGAAGGACTTTTTCTCGTTAGAAACAAAAAGCTACTAATCTAGTTGGTTGAGATATAACTGGAAAGAAGTCAAAATTCGCTCTCAAGTAGTTTTAGACATTAAGAGAAGATAGAATTATACAACAACATATTACTAAACTGAGGGAAAGGTGGCAAAAGAAACTGAACTTTTCAAAGTGGTTGTTCTTACACCTTAACTGTTTAGAAATGTTGAAAAGTGAGAAAGATAAAATGATAAAGCGTGCATTTACAATTTTGCTATGATCAAACGTGTATGCGTAATTAAACATATAGTTTACAGCATCCCTTAAAACTCGCCCGGTTTCACCGCAAGCGGAACAATTAAAGAGTTGAAATTTGGGTGCAGTGTCTGTAATAACAGTTTATGGGCTGTATCGCCCTAGGTGATAAACAGATGAATGTATAAATTACCACCTCGTTTGTCTTCTGCCTAGCTCTAATCTGCAAGGAGTGGTGTTTATTTTTCTTCCAAACAAGGTTTGGGCATGCCTCGACAACCTTCATCCTCTTGAAGATTTTCGGCTTTCTGCGCTCACATGATTGTCTCAAAATAAACAACGACCTGAGTGTTCTCCTTTTGAACAGAATATGACGAGACCTGTCTTGCTATTGCAATTAGGTACGTTTCATGTTTTTTCTCTACAAGATCTTCTTAGCATTGTTAAACACCCTCAAAACTAGTCCGTAGTCACTATGAACTTAAATTTTTACAGACACAAACTGTATAGTTGCTGAAACTGAAAATACAAAACAGTTATTGTTCATCAGTAGGATGCGATTTCATTTCCATTGAACCAACATCAGCTGCAAGCAGTACTTTTTGGGCGAAAAACCAACAGCAAGTAGAAATGAAAATCTCCTATCTTTTCTATTTTGTTTCTATTTATTTTAAGCCACGTGGCCATGCTTTTAGGCAATCAGCTTAGTCTCTCGGCGTGACTTATTTATCGCTATTACGTTGATCGTTATCCGCCTCTATTAGCTTTTAACTCGATTTTAAGAGTGCGATGTGGTGTGTTTATATAGGCGAATTTCTGCTGACGTCATTGTTTACATTTTGCTTCATTAGCATACAACTTAATTCGTAGAAAGAACAGAGATAAACAGCAACTGACTTTAGAACTTGAGAATGCTTATCAAAATTAATGAGCGACCGAACATTCGGTTCTAAAAGTGTATTTTCACAGAAAAAATTACCACTCAAAAAAATGCAAAACAGCTGGAGGCAAGAACATTCTTTGTAAAATTTCCAATTTTTAAAACCATATCTCGGAAAGATTACTCAACATACCAATCTCAATATTTTCAGAGAAAGTTTGTTCTGAAGAAACATTTCACTATTCAGAAGCTTTACTTCTGTAGCTGAATTAGAAAGAAGAGTGCGTATGCTAACGAGGCAAAAAATGTAAACAAAAACTCGCCTATATCCTAAGGTTCTCTCAACGTGCACCCACATACAGTCTTTATGAACAGGTTGGGAGACTTGCACTTTTCATCCAGAGGAATTAATATTTTTTGTTTGGTGACGATCAATTTTCACTATTTCAAAATCAAACAATTTACTTATTTACTGCTGTAAAAGTGAAAATAAGCTAAACTCGTAAGAGTGAACAGAAAAAGAAGACTTTTACCAAGGTACTCCATCTTGAGAAGTGTTCGTTTCTTCTCTGGTAAAAAAATCAAAGGCGTAAAAATTTCAGACAGATTTACCTAATCTGTCTCAATGTAAAAGGAGTAAGGTTTGTTTTCCCTCACTTGATGTTGTGTAACTAGTAAAACAAGATAACTTTGAAGACTACTTTCCTAATCTTAATGGGAAGCGGAATGCAGCCCTCGAATTCTTTATCCAACAAATGCAATTCAGGATGTCTCACTGAAGCCAATCGCTTTGGATTCATGAGTTATGAACATTCTTATTCCCTTAACAAAATGTTCGCAACTCTACCCTCAGTGCTTACTCTTGCAATGGATTGACAAGAAACCAAAGACCATTTGACAAGATGCTTTCCGAATGGGTATTTTTAACTGAGGTTTCGAAAACATGCAGTTGCAGATAATTTAAGCACCATAAATCCACACCATCTAAAATTTGACTTTAAGTTTGTTTGGATATTGTTATTTCTCTTTAACTACGGAAGATGAATTTGCTTAATCCTACAAACCAGACGTCAGAAGTGTTTGCACAAATGTGATCCAATTTTGAAATTATTTAGAAATCTGTTTTCCAAAGTGGCTAAACACTCACTTGGCACAGCGAAAGATAAACCATATTCTAATTTCCATGCCGCACTCAAATTCAATAACATTTAATTTCAAAACTGCAACGATATTCTAAGTTGTACTATGCAAAGCATACGATGCCCGAAATCATTCATTTTAATTTCCCTTGTTGCTTTTATAACTAGATACCAAACCTATAAATACCGTGCATGTTTGAAAGAGTTGGCTTAGAAATACTCAATTTGAACTTTAACCTTCTTTATCTGCGTTTTCCATTTTAGAACTTTTGAAAGAAAGATTTCTTTTGCGTCGTAGTTCACCTTTCCAAGGTTAAAGTTTGGGCAAAACCTTTTTCTAGCGTTAACTCCTAGATGTTACTGTCAAGAGGAGGCAACTAATCCCTTGTCTTGTTTGAGTTGTGTAAGAAGAACTTAGATGTCGATAAACAAGATGGAGCTGAAAAGTTATACAATAATTTATCAGCAAAACGGTTTCGATCCCTTTGTATTAATCCGGGAAAGAGGAATGTCTCTCCTTATAAAGTTGAACCCCGATCACTGTAACCCTCTATAACTCGAATTTCTCTCTTACTCGAAGCAAAAGTGATTTTCTACTTCGAGTTGTTGCACATATTAATACTGTTTTCTTAACCCCTATAACTCGAAACCCCGATAACACGAAGAACTTCAATTTCCCTTGGAAATTCGAGTCTGCGGCTCAACTGCAAGAAATACTTAATGACTGAGTTGACGATGTATCTAACTTATCTTATAGCAGCTTTTGATTCCTTTTTGTTAATCTTTCCGTCCCTGGCCACTATATCAACAACTAAATTCTCTTTACACAGTTTAACAAAATACTACAATTGGCAAAGAGAAAATGGGAATCGATCGCACACAGTAAACTACTTAAGATGAACAGAAAAAAATTATCCCTTAAACTTTTTAAATCGAAAGTATGTTTATTAGCTCTAAAAGAGTTTAATACAAGTCTTTTATAAGTATAAATGTGCTAATGTGTGGAATGTTTGAAACTTCAGTTACAAATTCTTCTAAGAAGCTCAAATTTCAAAAATTTGGTTATGGTAAAATTCCAATTCTGTATGAAAAACCAAGGTCATCTGTGGGTGCTTTCAAAAAACGCATCAAAGCTCAGCTGTGTATTGAACTGATCTGGTAATGCCGCTGAAGACAATAGTTCAACCTGTCACGAATCTCTTACAAGAAATATAGGACTCTGTATTTATATGCAGAACTAAAGAAAAAAAGGATTAAATAAAAACTACTGTAGTAACGTGCTTTGGGCTTTCTTTATTTCTCAGTAAGGGTGTTTTACAGTAGGGGGAAACAAACCAGCCCCACTTTGGTTTTGGCCGCAGTTTCTGTTGACCAAAAGGCCAACATCAACCTTAGCCTCAGCCAAGCGGGACGGTCCTTACTCCACGAGAGCAGAGTCGAAAAGCTGCTAATTTACAAGTCACGTTTTCTTTTATATTTTGCAAACAAAGAATTTACAACAAAAGGTCACCGGATGCTCCGACAAAAGATAAAAGAACAATACGTTTTGCAACGTCAAAGAAGACTCGAATCAATGCTTAGAGGTCATCTAGATAAGATTGGTTAAAGAAAACAAGAAGAAGCAAATTTTCAAGTGTTTAAGTTTTATTCGGTGTTTAGTCTTTTTGTTGTTTCAGAAAGTCAAGATTACAAAACTGTTTATGATAAGATGAGTCTTTTAGTGAGAAACCAAACATTTTATTACGGTTTGTCTTGAAAGAGGAACGAAAAGATTGATAACTTTAAAGCGTTTCGACTACTGGTTCCCAAAAAGAGACACCCTAGTTAGGCGAAACTCGGTTTTCATTAGATAAGAGTTAAGAGATAAGTACTTCATATGTCAAAATCCATTGATCATCCAAATGTATCGTGGCGATTACGAAAAAAGATGTTCAGTACGATCAGTGATGACGTCATGTGACATCACAACAAGTTATTCACTAGTGACAGTAGCACACCTGCATTGTAATCAGTCTCAAAGTTATTTTTGATAGAGTTGGCTTAATTAGTCAAAACAGTACATGAATGTCGTTATCTGTTGCAGGGCACACTCACATGATTATATTCTTTGCATAAAAACAGATCTTTTGAGATCAACAGGTGTAGACACAGAGCCACAAGATACTTTTCATATTTGCCTAAACGCAAAAAAAAGGCTTTCTTAATAAGGTAAAAAATCTCTTTAATGCTAATTACAATTACAAGTAGAATTGCAATTTATTCTTCATTTCCTTTGTTTGTTGTAACTTTACAATATATAACTATTTCATATTATACTTAAGGTTATATCTTTTTAAATTTCTAATTTCAAAAAAGATATAGAGAATAATTTTTAGGAAGAGAACTAGGACCTAAGTTAACCGTAAGGCTTTCAAGTTTGGTACTAGTCTTGTTAAGTGTATTTTGCTTTGTAGCTTTCACTCACACACAAATGCTAAAAGCAAAGCAACAAAGGCAAAAAATAGCGCAGCAATTAATGAAAAGACTACAAATTAAAAAGTAAGAAAATAAAGACGAAATTTCCAAATTTGTGAGTAATTTCGTTTCACTTTTGCCTAAGTAGTACGCGTTGTCTAGCCTTTTTGCCAAAAGAAGTCTTTTTGAGGTTTTTTAATTCTGTGGGAAGCTTTTGCCAAATACGAGATGCTGTTGAAGTTATTGTCTGTTTTCCATTATTTGTTCTTGTGCTCACCTTGTAGAGATTGTTATTTACAGCTAAAGTTATGTTGCATGCAGGGTATGTTGCTCAAAGAGCATTGGTTCTCTCCGTAGCACTACACTGCGCGTAATCTCGTACCCAGATCTTCTCAACCCTCGGGACCCTCGGGAGGGAAAGGTTGAGAAGATCTGGGTACGAGATTACACTGCGCGATAACCTTTTGTTCCAAAACTGTTAAAACAATTTGGCCTTAAGTAGTTTTATATCTATGAAATAAGCTAAAGGCTCTTCAGTAGATAACTTTCAGAAATTGGTTTATATGTTTATCAAATAACTTAAATTCCGGTTTGCTTACAAAACTACAAATTGACAAAGTTCATAAACGCCACTGAAATATGATAAAATTCTGCAAAGCTACCGCAAAATTTTAAATACGTATAATACAATAATACAATAACTATATACTCGTACAATTTCCATGCAGTTACGTTAACTGTGAAAGATGTTAGACAGGTAAAATAAAAAAGATGAATGAGTGAAATAAATTAAACAGAATGTTGAAAAATACGCCAACCGTATTGGAAATTACTTTTTCATCTTTTTTCCTGCTTCAAGCATCAGCCATAGACATATTAATGATACAAAGTTGATTTCTTTCGACTGCCTTCCGAATCAATAACTCAGAATGTTGCAACGATCGCTTGTTGTCTTAACAATACTCAACAAACTTTCTCCTTACGGCTTCCTCTCAGCGAAACTGTATTTTCATTGAGATAGTTTGTAATGCCAAGTGCAGGAGTCTTAAGTTCACCATTGATGAATACAGCTCTTTCTTTTAGTTCTTAATATATCAATCAACTATTTCTTATCTTAGTGGATTAACGCGATTATACAAAACTACTTGAGAAAAACCTAAGATGATATAACTCTTGTCAACTTGAGGAAGACACGCACACAGTTATCACGTGACAATATTTTGAAGAAACTTCTTTTCCGTTTTATGGAACCGTTCGGAGTTTTGACATAACTAAACTGACTAGTTTTCGAAGATCAAAGACCTTCATATTGCCGACGCCATTACTTTCAGATACCTTCACTCGCTCACAAAAAGCATCTCTACTTCCGGTTAAATTTGCAAGCTCCAAAAAATTCAAAGAGTTTATGAAGGTTTGTTCACGTCGTGGAAAAATGCGTTGTTCCAAGGACCCCCATTTTGTAATTTTTTTATTGCTCTTTTATAATCTGCTTTGTTAGAACTCTAGGTAACTACGGTGTTTCCGTTATAATGAAACGCCTTCGTTCTTTGAAACGACGCTTAGCTTCCTGTCTATGGTCATGGCCCTTTTAGAGGCTGTGCAAATTCTAAGCTAGTTCCGGTAGAGCAAATGCAAAAATCAAAATTGACAAAGCCGGCAAACTATTAATCCTAAAAGTTACAGAGGACAAACCCTTAACACCGCACTTTTTTTACATTTGCCAGTTTCCTTTGTGAACCCATAGCAAAACGGACGCTTGAAACAAGAAAGGTCCCATTTTAGGGTTCACAACGGGGGACACCCGTTCTCTAGTCCAAAGAGTTCCAGTTTTTATTTAAATAGGTGTGATTGAGCGCAACATAACAGAAGCCCTTATACCAATGAAGATGGACAGAAACTCGGCACAATAAACAATGATCTACTGAGATGGGTTGATGTACATGCATGGCAACTGTCTAACTACTAGATGCATCTGTGCATACAATCTAAAGACTTGCTAGGTAGATAAACCACGATAAAAAATCTAGCGACATTAAAAAAGTGTCATTCAGAATTATTTCTCCATTTGCCTTTTTTGTAGAAGCAGAGCTAGCCCGAAGCACTAAACCAAAATCTCTGAGCCGCCCTTGCATACCCGACATTTTTCTATAATTTGCCCTGGCTGGATCGTTGAACCCCTGGAACACCTGGAACACCTGGAACACCTGACCTGTTCAAGATATCGATACGGCTGCATGTGACGTCGTTCACACTCAATTTTTCTCGTTCTGCACTACATCGTAACGTGAAAAAACGCACTAAGTATTGATCGAGTTTTAGAAAATTCCTGGGAGTTAAAAAAATATTTTACTGGAAAATAATTTCGACAGGATTAATTCCTACATTCTTGGCAGCTCTCTACTTGGCAAGACGAGTGATATTATAGGACATAAGTGTAATAACGGGTTTATTACATTTAGGACCAATGGTTTATTACATTTAGGACCTTTATTACATTAAGGACCAAATCGGTATTACATTTAGGACCTTTATTACATTTAGGGCTACTTATTACATTTTGGGCCATTTACTACATTTGAGGTTTCTGCAATACTTCAGTTTTTTTACTATCTCGCGGTTCTCAGGCAAAAGGACCTCAAAAACTCAAATATTGTTTTTGAAAAACTATTCAGTAATCAAACTGCCTGAGCGGACCGACAAACGTTTGTCTTGCTACAAATAGAAATCAGGCAGTTGACATTTCATGGTTCAAGGAAGTAATTCATGTGCAATTTATTTTACCGATTGTTGTAAAAAACAAATAGGCTAACAACTCCTGAAATAATACGAGTTTTCTAACAGTCATGCTTACTTTTTTATGTATTGGTTAACATTTCTAAACTTAATTCTCAGTGATGTAAGTTTTTTCAAAACAAAAAGTTTTTCTCACAAATTTAGTTTTCGAGATGCTATTGTACATTTAACTATATATTTTAATACATTTGATCCATGTATTGGTGTAACATAAACCATCATCAGGTTCAAAAAGTTCATTTACATTGAGACTTATAATCTGAACTTTTGAAAAAAGTCAATATATTCTGTTTTTTTAGTAATATATTCGACGGTGAGGTTACAAAAATAATTGTCAGTGTGCTTTACCCTATCTCTGTAGTAACCCTTATACTGTTAAATTAAAAAAAAGAAAATCATAAAATCTGGGCAAAATTACCAACTCCAGAATTTGTTGAAGCAATGACCATTTTCAGAATCTACTTGTAAAGACAAAGAAAATGAATGGTCACTTCGTAGGTTTTCAAGCAGTAGTTTTTATAGTTATAGAACATTTTTAGTTTATACGAAACCGTTTTTAGCTGTATAAGGGTTAAAAAAAAGTATACTCTGTCGTAAACCAAACTTTTCTAGCAGAAATTCTAGGCTGACCGTGAAAATATGTTAAAAAGTCGCAAAAGAATCGTTTGATGATGAAATATATGGTGTCGCTACGAATCACTACGGTCAACAGAAATTTTCTGACTCCTAAAAGATAATGAGTATTTTTTCTAAGATTTATTAGAAAACCTTGGTCGTGGGAAGTTTAAGGTTACTGCTGGGCAGTTCTAACTTTAGCTCTTCGCGAACAAATGAAAATTGTATATTCGTTTGCTCTGGAAAAGAACTAACGCTAAAGCTTTCAACTGCGAAGATTTTCAACTTTTAACTTTCTACTGATCTCTTAGCTATTGCACTTACAGACGTACTGAACATTTTTTTCTTTTTTGCAGTAGTAATAGTATAACATCAAAATCTGCATATAGCTCTCACCGCATGACGAATCAAAACAATTTGTAAACCTCCACGGTTTTTTATCGATCTCCCGTTGTTTTTACATTTTATTTCATATTAGGATTTGGCCGTGCTGAGCCTTGGTGAAACGTAATACCAAGGGTAGCTCTAGACGATCGTTATCTAGCAATACACGCAACTACGTTTTGGAATAGAAGAAAAATGCCAACATTTTTTGTACGGCAGTATCGGCATTGCTTCCTCCTATCTCCGCTAGCGCAAAATGCCCTGAAGAAATTCAGGTTGCAGTCGGAATTGTGTTAAACACAACTTTAACTGCAGCTTTGTCTAATTAGCTACTAATTGAAGCAACATGTTCGAGGTGTGCGTCGAGCTACCTCTGTGATAAAGATTTTCGTCTTGTTTTCATATGAATGGTTATCACTAGAGACATACAGAGGAAAGCATTTCCGTTCGTTAATGACATGTTTAAACATGTAAGTGACCCAATTGGAAATTTAGTAAATTAATACTTAGAGATATGCAAAAGTACCCGCAATTGCGCCCGGCGGAATAGACAATTTCACTTGCGTAGTACCAGTGTATTGTGGTGTAATCTTGTGGTTGTGTTATGAAAAAATAAATTAAAAATAAGAAAAGCAGAACCGCCCAAGTTTGCAATAAACCTATCCTTTTAAACAGCAATATTTTTTTTCATCCAAGAGGCGCTGTGGACTATTTCAAAACGAAGAAGAACAAGAGGCAAACTCTCAGACAATTCTAAAACACAAAAAGTTCTATAAACCTTCAACTCACAATCTGCTTGATAGCTGAAAAATGTGCATACAAAGTTACTTGGCAAAAACAAAGAACACGCCTTGTTCCGGTAGACTTTGCAAACATCCGAGAATAGAGTCCTTGGGCATACGTGAAATTGCGGATAAAATTTAAACTCAAAATGCAAAACAATATCAAGTAATAGTAATAACTTAGATATTTGCCAGGTCAAACTTTACATAAAAAATGGAATAGAGATCATGAAAACTTTACATGGTCAAACAATATTTTTGTGAAATATTTAAGTGTTTAAGGAAACTGGGTTTTGTCGTGAAAGCGCTAAGTTCCTGAATATTTGTGGTTTTCAACAAGCTCAGAGGAGCCAAAGTGGTCGAAATGATATCTTGTGGTTTTAACACTCGCGAAATTCTTCGAACTGTCACGTAATACCATTGGAAAGACTTTGAATAGCTTTTTCTTTGCATTAATATTTTTCGATCAAAAATTTCAGTGCCTTTATAAAATCGGCTTGTTTCATACACGCATTAGTGCTGAAGTTTATATAAATGCAAAGAAAACACAAATGGCAATTGGAACATGAATATCTTTGTTATTGCAATCGAAAACATTCCATTTAAGTATTTTTTTATTTTAATGATTTTTCAACAAATACAACGACTATGTGTAGGAAGAAACAGCGGGAAAAAATAATGGGACACCATGGTTATGCAATAGCTTTCCAGACCTCAAATTTAGAGCATTCTAAGTTAAAGGCTTAGGTAGTTGTAAGACAGTAAGGTTTAGCAATCCATGATTTATGGCTTTAGCTAAAGGTTATCGTACTTAGACCGACATCGGAATACAGGTCGTGCAATAACATGATGCGCCAACGATTCGGACTGATCAGAATTGGAAAGACTTGTCACTTCGTTGGCAATTTACATGTTGAACTAATCATACAGAGCTCTAAAAGCATTGGTACAAGAAAAGCCAGTGTCTATTTTTAGAATAAGCATTTTGAATAGCTTATATTATAGAATTTGTTTTGTGGATTTTTAAATCGGATTGTAGTTGCGAGAACAAAACAGCACTTAGTGACGTTTGAGGGAAGTTTAGCGGGAAGACTTGGAAAGTCGCCGAAACAAGCCAAAACAAAACAAGCAAATATAAGAAAAACAGATCAGTAGATCTTTGACATCAATCAGACGAAAAGTCAAACTCTTTTCTTCAAAAGCAATGCCTGATATTTCAAAGTATTCTAAAAGAGCGCTAAATAAGACGTGATAAATTTATTTTCAACTCAACTAGCTGCTCGAAAAGTATTACTGCGCACTGAATTATGATAAAGCATTGACATAATGAAGACTGCAATCTTGAGAATGTCCAACATCTTGTAAAATAATGGTGCAGTAAAAGTTCAACCACTTTTGGTTACCATGAGCATGCAAAATACGTAACAGCTAACAATTTACCTCTCGTGCAAATTTTAAAGAAGAAAGCTCTAAAACTTCCGTTACAGACGTGTATTGGTGTTTAACTTCATAACCAAAATCTCTTTTTTGCATTTTTGCACGTTTCTGCCTCGATCGAAACTTGTAAAGTTTATGAGATTACATAAGCTTACACAATTCGATAACTACAGGCTTCAACATTTCCTTCGGTAAGGATTATTTGGTGCGAATAACGAGCGAGTGCTGTATTTTAGCCAAGTCAAGAACTTTCATAACATGTGCAGCAATATCTTTCTGACATGCAATTTCCTTATCTCTAATACCTGGCACACAATTTTTTGACAGGGTTTTCTTTCTCTCAACATATATTCCAACCATATTCAATACCGTAGAAATTCTAATTTCCAAATCAATTTGGGAAGAAATAAAGTATAATTGAATGGATGAATACATAAAACGAGATTGAATGCAAATTATTCATTCCAGCTCGGACAGAGAGCGACCAAATGCTGTACGTACGCTCTCTCCATTGTCAGTTTTAACCTTATCACCGAGAAACAGCCTTGGCACTTTGACTTAACCCTTTGCCTCCATGCCAAAACTAGTTTCACATAAGCCAAGTATATGTCTCAACTTTCGAACCAGTTGGTGAAACCCTATAAAGTGACCATTATATTCAATTTGCATTTTGTGAAGAGCAGAAGTGGTTATTGTTATTCGTTCTAAGTTTTGAGCCAGTTGGTTAAAATCTTAAGAAGCCACCATTCGTTTTGCCTCAGCCTTAAACAGTAGAAATAATTTTTGTACCTTTTTTTTAATATCGAATCAGTGGCTGTGGATGAAACCATATCAAGTGTCAATTTACTTTGTTCGTCTTGAAACGGGTTCAGAAAATGGCCATTAACAACCTCGACAGTTGTTGCGGAATTCTGCCAAACTTTCTGCATATAGATACAGAAACGTAGCAGTTTCTGAGGGTGACTGTTTAGAAATTGAAGTTTATACCGACGATTATTACTTCAAAACAAATTACCTACATTGGGAGATAGGTGTTGGTTGTAGATTAGGCAAATAGCAAAACTATCATATATCTAAACAACTCACCTAGCATAAATGGGTCTCAGTTAAGAATATCCGGCGATATGTCAGGCACGGAGGCGGCAGTCACAGTTTCAAATGAAACTAATTCTCCTTTTTATTCCGAAAAGTAAAAAAAATATAAAATAAACATCCGATTCGGTCTCTATTGAGTCCAGTCTTTTAAGAATTACTACTTTGCGGTCACGTTCTGCCTTTAAACTCAGCGTTAGTCCTTTTCAATCTACGAGCCCTGCGCCAGCCAAGTAGATTGACCCGAGCGCTCCTTCCCACTGTGTGTTCCACAATCCGTATTTTTGCCCGCTAACTGATTCGAAGGCGGCGGCACGTGCCGGGAGTTTCACCACCAAACGTTTAAGCACGGCGTTAATGGGTTATGCATGCGACAACACTTTCTATGGTTTCGTAACATACTTAGATGCTTAATTTCCACAAAAGCACCCGCAAATATCAAAGAATTCAGTAACAACCACGGCTGAAGAGATATCGCATCGTTTAAACACAAAGATTGTGTGATAACACATTATCTTGCGCTCTCAGTTGAACTTCGCGGCTACAAATGCTTTCAATCCTTCACTACGACGCGCGACTTTCTTGAACATAATAGTGTAAATTCTAGAAGCTAATTTGCAAACTTCTTTCAAACAAGTAGCAAAATCAATGTCAGTTTCTCGAGTATTTACACTCATTTTTGTGGATATCATTCACTCATTCACCCACTCCCATTTAATCTGATTACAAACTTGAAGATAAACTCTGCTTTCATACAATTAGTTGACATGCGACATGTCGGGCTATTTTGATAACCCTTCTATTGAACAAATTCTTTTCCTTAAAATCTTCATCTACTGGCCACAAGACCTTTTCGTTTAATTCCGCCACATGGTAAAGTTGAGTTCGTGCAAAAGTAGATAACGTTAATGAGATTGCGTTCAAAATGCAAGATCAGACAAGAACGGAGTCACACGATATGTTCATCAAAGCTGTCTGAGAAGACGTTCTAATAACATCTTTCCTGGAGAGCAAGAAAGAAGCACACGAACAAAGCCCAGTCTTTCTCTTTCAATTTCATGTAGTTTTAGAACGATGCAATGTTTAGTAGCTTTAAAATCAGGTAGTTTCAGAGCAATTGTTCGAGTTTCCATCTACAGTTTACACTCCAAACGTAAGCAATTTGACTTATTAAACCCAAAAAATTTACGTTTTCCTTTTTTGTTTCAATATGTTCTCTTTCAAATTCACACACGACAATGGTTTTAACGTTACCGTTGAAACGCTTTTAAACTCCATCCCACAGACCTCAGGCTAAAGATGTCGCTACTGACTTATTACTACTCATCGACAAAACGTTTAACAGGGATTATTAGTTAAGCTGTGCAGCCAATGTAGCGCCTCACAGCAAGCCGTACCAAACTCAGTTCAGTGTAAGTTGTAATTTGTAGTTTAAACAAGAATTTGAGCGTGATAGATAAAACAAGCTAAAAAGTCGTCTTTTGATTGGTTTAGTCGTGTTAGTCGAATCACGAAGAATGTACTCAAGCTATGATTTCGAGACTGACTGCCAGCATACACCCTGGGCCTACAGCGCGAGGCTCGTGCCGGGACTTTCAACTCTCTTTATGCTTTCATCACATTAGGAAATGTTTTTAAAAGTAACAATTCACATGTTTATTTTTAAATGAACTACAAAATAAAGATGTGACTCACCTTGATCCAAAGTGATATTTTATATAGCTGACTCCTCACTCAAACTGTTATCTTACTGTTTCATAACCTGCGATGTCGACTGTCAGAAGAGTTCTGTTTGGCCAACAGTACGTGACGTCATTAAATAGAATCGTTCAGAGCAGAGCAACCAGTTGACTGGCGCGTTTTGTTTACACACATTGAGATACGCGCCGACAAAAGTTTAGTAAACTTTCTCAGTCAACGACAAAGAAATATTCCGTTTGGTTTCGACTTCTTTTCCTTTTCCTTTCACTTTAAAAAATTCTAATTAAAGAATACAGCCAAAAGAGAAAAGATAATCTTGATCGTTATTCATCGTTGGATAAAACAAACAGCCCGTAATCTTTTGCAGATAACTCATATTAAGCATGACCCGAATATGGAAATTTTTGCCTTAGTTGGCAGCGACTGTAATTCTACCGGAGATGTCCTTAAAAATTGTTTCATCTTTTGTAAAAGGCTTATTAATCACAAGGTCGGTAACTGCTTATCTTGCTAAATTCTTTCAGATCATTAAAACGTCATTCTCATAAAGCAGCGCATGGAGAGTATTGCAAACGAATCGCCTCTCTACCTTATGTTTACAAGACATCTTTTCAAAAAACATGATTTGTCGTCTGCTTTCTTGACTATGAAAAAAGTCAAGAAACCTTCGAACAAAACAAAAGATCATTTAAAACAGTGCGTGTTGCAAATTTCTGTTTAACAGATGTGAACTGGTGTTTCGTGTAGAAATCGGAAGATAGCATCTCTGGTAATGTAAACGTATGCTTGATGTATGTGTAGTGCCGATTTTAATTGAAGTCATAAACCTCAGTTACACTGGCAAGAATTCTTTTGAGCAATAAGCTAAAAGAATAGATATGTATCTTAAATTCCGTAACACGAAGATGTTGTAGATGCGCAAGTTCTTTTGAACACTTTTTCC
The DNA here is from genome assembly GCA_027575215.2 of Hydrozoanthus sils. Classification (NCBI taxonomy): domain Eukaryota; kingdom Metazoa; phylum Cnidaria; class Anthozoa; order Zoantharia; family Hydrozoanthidae; genus Hydrozoanthus; species Hydrozoanthus sils. The sequence continues at coordinate 3,680 of JAOBRD020465456.1, read as the reverse complement.
TTTACTCGTTATACCAAAGTAGACAGGCCAACTTTATGAAACAGAACCAAACAAAGCATAAGAGAATATTTGGGTTAGACACCCAGCTCAGAGAAAGTTTGCTTGCACCCAAATAATGTCATCACCTATTCGCTGTTCCCACGGCCCGCTCGATGACACCGCTAACTAATATCTCAAGATATGACAGTTCGATCGTACAGACATTTTATACTGTAGTATTTCTTTGCTTTTTCGATCGATAGAGCCGATAATCTTCAGCCACTTCAAAACGGCTTGAAGCTGGCGCTAACACATCAAAAGACACCTGTCTCTCGAGAATGTATATTTGCGAATCAAAATGGAAGACTAAACGGTACATAAAGTCACCAAACTAAGTTAATTCCGGCTAAAATTTTTTGGAGATCATTTCAAAACGTCCTTTAAGATGCTATGCTTCGGTCGGGTGTTAGTTCGGCATCTTCATGAATAACGTGTAGTTGCTACCGTGCATATATGAACGGACATTAAAGACTAAGTCTGTAATCCAGATAGATATGAAAACAAGCTAAGGAAATGAGGGGCTGGGATATGTGTGCACCTGTATGATGTCAGACGGTCCGGTTGCGGAAAGGGGTTGGGGTCTTAAGACAAGAGGGAGTCAAGGGGGACCGAGCGGACTAAGGGATCCAGGGCGGATAAATTGGACATTTAGATCTATTCTTCACTTCCTGTAAACCCTTTTTACCGTGAAGTCAAGGTTTATTTATTTCCCTTTTCAAACAATCATTGAATGAGATCGATAACATAAGCAACCCATAGCATTCAATTTTTTAGGTCAGACCATTTCTTTTCAATGCCGTCTCCTATTCCTAGGAAACTTGAACGTTGTAAGCAACGATTGTAAATCAAAGAAGCCATTTTAAAAAACATTCCAGAGACACAAGCAATCGTTTCTATAAAATCAACTCTCTTTACTTCTTAATGAGTATTTAACAGACTTGTTTCCTATTGTTTTTTCTCTCTTTTTAAAAGTGGAGTCCCACAGTAGAAGAGAAGGAGTAGTATTCAGGAAGATACAACAGCATCCCGGAAAGACCACGGCTACTTTGAGAGGTGAACCTTCGTTTGGAGGCCGCCATTTTTCGGGATATTTGAGAATGGAAAGCAAATTAAACAACCAAGACCTCCTCACTACGATATTCCTTGGCCAATTGATTCAGCGAATGCAATAATTCAGGACAGCAGGATAATGACTTTATTTGGATTTTTTGCCTTTGGCAGCAAACTGTAAAGTGCTATAAAGACGGCCGTATGCTTTTGTCGAATCTCCATTAAGAAATAACGCAAACAACTAGCTGTAATACAGTCTTAGATAAATCAACGGTGATTAACGGTTGTTGGACAAGCAACATAAAACAAAACGCGCCACATTAGAAGGAAAAGCTACTCTCGGGAGCAGTACAATTACTTTTGTAAACTTTTCTACGTTACTTTCAGCTCAACTGCTGAGAAGGTCTACAAGTCACTTTGAGGGTCTTTGTTCAAGTCGGAATTCCACAGTTATCTGGATGGGCTCTGTCGTTTGTCTGTCTGCTATCTCCATTAAACCATTAATTCTCGATGAGCAAGATAAAAATTGTTCAAATTTAAAGCCATTGTTAGCCCAATTTACTCTTTTCTGATAATTGGTGTATCCGGTCTCCAAGTACACAATCTACTGTCTACGCAGGATCGAAATGCCTCGTGGATTGGGTTGAAGAAAAATGCCCTCTACTAGTTCAGTTTATATATAAACTTTAGAGTTTCCGGATTCGTCAAGTTTTGAACAACTAAATCATTTACTTGGTTATAAATATAAACACTTCCATATCTGATAACATTTTATGGATCCACTCTTTGATAAACAACAAACGTATCAGAGAAAACAGCATCTTCATTTTATCAGACTTAGTTCACCTGTGTTATCTTTGCTTATGTGTAGTAGGAAATACCTTAAGAGTGTTGCATCTAAAACTGGTTGCAAGACATGTCCGTTTGAGGGCTTGAGGAAATATTGCAAAGTTTTAGCAATGCGATAAGGGAACAAGGTTCGTCTTTGTTTGATGAAAGTCAGGAAGCGCAGCAAAATATGACTGGAAGGAAATCAAGCCTAGGAAATGAAAAAAAATAAGTTGAATAAACTTACGATTTCACATTTGACCAAACTTACAAATTTCGACAGGGTCCAAAAACAATTTCAATGGAACTTCTGGTATTGGCAAAACTCAAAATCACATAGATCAGATTCAGGTCATCTTATTTCTTAATAGATCGAATGAAGAATGCTGCTTTTATCTAATCAAAAATTGATAAGGATCCCCTGCTATACTATGCATTTTAGTTCCTAGAGCAAACTTAAGTAGTGGTTGCTTTCTAGAAATGACTGCTCGACTTTCCATCAAATACGTAGGTGATTGAGTGGCGAAAATTTAGATGATTCGTGAATTATCAAATTAAGTGCCTCTTAATCCCTCTTGGTTTTTTTTTTGAGCTATGTTTCAACATTCATTTTTAATCTACGCCACACAAAAACATTGTTTTTGTTGAGTATAGATTGAAGTTCTCTCACAGAGAGATTGTATTTAACGCTCTTGTGATGTCAAAGGATACAACTGAAAAGACCTGCAAACTCAAATGGTGTTCAGAACAATTGAAACACTTTTTCAACTCCAATGTATCACAAATCGAGTTTCGGTTCTTAACAGCAAGGTGCCCGCATTCTTTCAAAACTGTTTTTGTTTGGAAAGAAATGTTTGGGCACCCTCCGTTACAACCCTTAGAAATCCTCTACTTACAAAACCGGTAAAACATATTGATATAAGCATGATAAAATGACAAAAGACAAAAAACAAATTATAAAAACGGTTTTGAGTTAATTGCTGGATTCCAACTATCCTGGGCTTCCTTGCTTTACGTGTGCTGCAGCTAGGCTATAGTATAGCTTTTAGTACAAGAAACCTCGCTTAAAAGACATGCTTTTCCGTCGCTAGTATTTGACAATAGCCAGGGCTCGGTTGTACGAAGCCTGGATAAGCGATCCGCTGGATAAAAGCTAATGGTCGTCACTAACAAATCAAATATTGTTTGATTCTTTGTTGATTTCTCTATCTCTGGTTGTTAAGTGAGTGGAAGACTCCTAAAGCAATGGTTTAAATGGTGTCAAATAATTTTCATTATAGTTTTACAACATAAAATAGAAAGCATTTATCCGGCGGATAACTTATCTAGGCTTCGTGCAACCGGGCCCTGGACCTTTAGCAACATGGACGGGAAAACCAACAACGACGGCAAAGAATAATAGCAAATAAAATAGCGGCATATTGGAATGCAAAATTTAGATTTTATGCTCCTATAAAGAAGAATCTGTTTGGCCTAAAAATTGGAAACAATTTCCGATTTTCTAAAATTGTATTAGTTCAGTACAGCTACAGTGCAACAATCCTGTTTGAAGAAAAAAGCAGATTCTCACTACTGTAAAAATCGGTTTACTTCAATAAAAAAGATAGTAATAGCTGTTTCATACATTTAGTGTTTGTATTCTAGCCAAAATATCACTACTGTGAAATGTATACGTATGTGTTGATATTCTTAATAATTAAAGTTTTTTTTTTGGGGGGGGGGGAGGGGGGATAGGCATTATCAGGAGCGCGAGCACCGAGCAC